>PNEQ01030675.1:0-17329 GCA_003012365.1 Medauroidea extradentata
ACCAATTAAAGTTAAAATCACGACAATAGCCAATTGTGTTTCGAAGATATAGACGATTCATAAAAAACACATGTTGCCCCTTTTTACTGCCTGGAGGTCGAATTTCAAAAAAACCTAAAACTACTTTTTAGGTATTTACGAAAGCAATATTTTGAAGTGAATATCAACTCTCTATCCCGAAGGGTTCGATAGATATCGAGAGTTGATTGGAAACACATTTAAGGTCTTTTCACTCCCTTAAATGTTGAATTTCGAAAAATCCTTTAATTGGCCAACATGCATTTTTACGAGTGTCCTATTAAAGTAAAAATCACGATGATTGGCCGTCGGGTTCGAACTCTCTCGACGTTTCTTCGGAAACACATTTCACCTCTTTTCACCCCCTTGAAGGTCGAATTTCGAAAAATCCCTTCTTAGTGCTCGCCTACGACCTGAAGGGAACCCCCACAAAAAATTTAACGATTCTAGGTCCAGTGGTTTGGGCTGTAGTTTGATATGTCAGTCAGTCAGTCAGTCAATCAGTCAGTCAGTCAGCTTTCATTTATATATATATAGATTAACAAATTTAATAAGATAATGTTGGCAACAATGTTGATAACATGATGTTGTCAAAAGCATTTTTACAACGTTGTTGATAACTTTGTTGAAAACACGTGTTATTAGCAATGTTATCGTTGGTGTATAGGCTTTAGACGCTGATACCCAACCGCTGACCAAGAAGCAGAACTGCAGATGTGTACATAAATCATTGAAACAAGGTGATGGAAAATTATTTTCGCCGAATATCAGTGGATCTACTCCTCCATATTCAGCCGGGTTTTCACGAGGATCAAACACATTCTACGTGGGAGATGCGCGCGTCTACAGACGAAGTCGTAATTATATTACAAGCTTTTTTTGCTAGAGTCAGGAAGGCTACCATTGGTCGCTGTTTGTGATGAGCTGCGGACGCGACGTTGCCGCTAAACAGATTACGCCCTAGGCTCGCCCCGTCAGTCGATATGCCCTTCTGTTAGAAGTCAGGAAAGGCAGTCAGAAATATCAGAGCTGAGTCTCTCTGACAGCTCGTCATCAGCGTTGTCTGTCCACGGTCGGATTAAATCCGACCGGCGACGGGTTAAGGCCTTGCTAGAGAGATTCACCTAAGTTTTGGAAATAACTCTTCTCATGCATAGGCCGTAAATAGAAGAATCATGAGGTTAACAAATATATTACAATTTATACATATTGACATGCCGCAGACTTCCGAGTCTCGATCGTACTTGATTAATTAATTTATTATTATAGTTTATCACCATTAATAATATTATTATTTATTTGTAGGTAAAATGTAATACAAAATTGGCAAAAAGCAAAAAAAAAAAATTGTTGTTCATCAGGTTGCTACCAAACATCACAAGATCGCCCGCTGGGGTAATCTGAAGATTACCTGAAAATTTCATCAAAATCGCTGCATCCGTTTTTGAGTTCATAAGGAACATACAAACACGCACATATATACACATAGATATTTTTTATTTTTTTTTTCGTTTGTACATTCAATTTTAAGCCAAATTGTTATGAAACATAAGAGTCCTGTCTCAAAGAAAAAAAACAGTTTTTTTTTTAATGAATAATGCGTAGGGCCAGGAAATCTTCGCAAATTCAGTGCCCTGCATGTAATAATCAGCTATCTTACATACTCAAGCCCCGACTATTTGCCCATTAGCTGCTACTCAGTGGAACAGCGGACAATAAGCGAATATACGGAGCTTGGGTACGCAAGTGGATAGTTGAACTAACATAATTTTCCTGGCCTTAACGATGCGTAACTTGACGCATGATTTTGAGACGAGAAGATTTTCGCTGCACTTGGTTTCGATGCATTTTATGCAGAACAGCATATCATGGTCGGTGGTTGCATAGTTCAACACTCATGTTTCTCGGGGTTCAACTGACAATTCACAGACGTATTTATTTATTTTTTATTTATTTATTTACATTCCATTAGATCCTGTTTGAGCTAATTGCTCAAGGATATGGAACACGTCAGAAATATGTAAACAAAGACAGGCAAAAAAAATTAAGTTTACACAATATCAGATAATAAAATAATATGTTACAGTACATGGACAGTACAATATGGTAGATCTACAGATACCATTGATGAGTAAATGTCATAAGGATATATACATTACAGACATTTCAGTTACACATCTGATATGATTAGGTCACTTAAAAATGGTTAGTGATACCTGAATGGTGGACAGTAATAAATGGCTACAGAGTTATGCTTTACATAAAATTCACTCTACCTCTATGCATATAAACTGTTATTTAGTATAGTCCTAGCTGTTAGTATTGCAGAACTCATCAACAGAGTAGAATGAGATTTAAATTTTATTGGATTGTGGACATACACCATTGCTGACGTTTGGCTGATCAAACCTGTGTTGAATGACAAAGTACGAAAACGAACAAGAAAAAAAAAACTGATATAAAACGCACATAAAAATATTTAAAAAAACATCCCCAGAGGAATTCTGGCAATTTCTTTTTCAAACAAAAGTTATATAAGACAACAAAAAATTCAAGAAATGGAATTCGTTGGTTTTAACTTGTGTTGTGTTGTCTTTTGTCTTGTGTTTGTTGTCCACTGTTCACTGTTTTTTTGTCTATTTCCATCTCTTTTTCATATTGGGAATCTGGTTATATATTTGTGTCTATCTTCTGTGTCTGGGTGTTGTGTCGATATTCAACTGAATTCCTTTTCTCGGATTCTTTGTTGTCTTATTTAACTTTTATTTTTAAAAAAATTACAGAATTCCTTTAGGGTTTATTTTTTTTTGTATGGTTTATATTTGTATTTTTCTTGTTCGTTTTTGTACTTTGTCAATCAAAACAGGTTTGAACAGCTAAAAATGAGCAATGGCGAATGTCCACAATCCAATAAAATTTAATTGTAAACTCCCATTGTAACAAACATTTAAAAATCTCATAAAATGTGTATGTAAGTAGGAAAGTCTTAGGATTAGATTTGAATTGTGTTTCCATATTTGTTTTACTTAATTCTTTAAGCTCAGTTGGTAATTTGTTGAACAATTTAATCCCAGCAAACTGCACACTTTTATGAGTTGCTGTAAACCTTTTAGATGGAATATGACCATCATTTTTGTGTCTGGTATGTCACATTAACCTTATTTTGATTCGTGCAGCTAAATGAGAGACCTGTCTGAATAAAGACACGCTGTAATTTACAATAAAGCAGAGACAAGAATTCTCACGTAAGATATTTAAAGAATAAAGTGCGGAAATATTTTCGCCATAATATCTTGGCTTTATGCAGAAGTAAGGCCACTCGTTTAAAGAGAACAAAATATGGACTGTTTTCTAGGCTTCGATATAGAACAGATTGTTCTGAATGGTTAGCTGTTGTATGTTATGTAGTGAGAATTTTATTAGTTGTAAAATATTTTATTCAAATTTGTACTCTGCTCCTCAATGATTCTGCGTGCCATCTTCAGTGTAGAATCTCTCCTTAGAAAGTATATCCCCATCCAGAGTAGTGCTCAAGTGAATCAATCACATCTCTATATCAAACCGTTTTTATAATGTATAGAGAACGAAAAAATGCGCGGGTTCGCTGACCTGTAGGTTAGCTTGCAAGAATGTTTGTGAACTGAAGACAGCAGACGCTCTTTAGGTAGAGCCCACGATTTTTGGTGAAAAGAATTCTTCAACAATTTGTTTATGTTGCTTCTCGGTCAGCGATTGGCTGTTTTAAATTATCAGCGTCTCGTGGTTTTACCCGCAAATTACAGACGTGTGGTGTCGCAGTAACCTTGTTCCTGTTGGCACAAGTCAAATGAGCCACGCCTGTGCAATTATACATTGTGCCAATAATCAAGAAGCAGACCTGCAGATGTGCACGTAAGACATTGAAACAAGCTGTTGCATAATTCTTTTCACCAAAAATCGCGGGCTCTATCTTTAGGTGATTGCTGTTAAGGTGATTCTGTACTAGGTACATTTTTATTATTGGCTCAGAGACATCCAGGAGGTGTCTAATTACTCAAAGACCAATTGCGAAAGTGGCACAAAGTTACAGTTGTTGGAAGTCTAGCTTGTGCCCAAGTGAAAATCCCAATTTTTCAGGTCTCTAATTATGTATAGATACACGGGAATTTCACGAATTCTTTTGAGAGCAAGATATATTTAAAACTCCTATTAAAGTAATTTACCCTCGCGATTGGGCCAGCGTTTATAAGCTTAATCCTCGAGTACGACGGACCAATAGCAAGCTAACATTAAAAAACCCCACTGACTCACACTTTGCCTGGTCATATGTACAATTGGACACTCACTGGAGCAGCAGACAATGTACAAGTAGCTGAGGACGTAATGTACACAGGAGTGTGGAGTCCAGCCGGCTGGTCCTTGAACCTGCGATATATCAGAGTCTCTAATTATGTATAATAATAATAATAATAATAATGAATAAAATAAAGCCGATGTTCTGTTAATTTTAACGTGTCGTCATCCGACGGGCAATGATAGCTATGGTTCATCGCAAATGAACGTATGTGACTCGCCTATTAATTACTAGAAAACCATCCTGTATAATCAAATAAGGCGCAGACTTCTACACTCCCTTGCAAAGTACAGTAACAGAATTAATTAAGTAGTAACAGAAGCGACAAAATTTGGTTTATCGTACTCCATTTCAATGGATTGTCACGGTGTCGGAAGTCACGGATGTTTGTTTACATTAAAGTTTAGCATCACTGTTTGGAAATCTTTGACTAAATATACACGTAAGTAACATCGCATTTACAATTTCTAAACTTAAATTGATGTGCAAACCAATTCCAGTACGTCTCCAAGGGACGTTTATCTGCACATACTCTTCAAATATTTTTCAAACGGATCGTTATTTGCACCATTAAAATTAACATTCACTGCCTTAAACATGGGTGCTACGTGAAATAATTTGTTATTGTTGCTCCGAGTGCATCGGTAAGCTTTTTGTAGCTAGTGAGTCAGTAGACAGTAAATGTTTGCCAGCATAAATCCTTTTCATGAGTTGTCTTAGCTGCATAAAATTATATTTTCACTTGAATATTACAGTACATTGTGAACCCGCGAATTTTGCCGGTTCTATGTTTAAGGGCCATGCCGTAATGTTATTGAAATTACAAAAAAATTGCAATACGAAATAATTTGAAAACTTGACAATAATTCCAATGCCTAAAGGTGTGTGGATAAAACCCATTTATTATACAACATATGATCATGAATATTGCTAACGGAAAATTTACCTTAAAGTTACATTTTATTATTCTAAAGTACCAGTATGATAACATATTTTAATAAAAAACTGAAAACGTTGCATATGTAATTAGAATGTTATGAAATTTTCTGACATATGCAGTTATTAAGCAAATTAATTAGCTTAGATGTAAAACAATGTTGTATTGAAACTTATTATGGATTTTATTCACATTACATTTCATGGTTCGGATGTAAGCTTTCCTGACATGTAGTTTTCAGCAAAGCCCTTTCAGACTCACGTGTATTACGTGTGGCTGTTGATACGGCGAGTACTTGTAGTTATATCGTTGTTAGGACCAATAAAATTAAAAATTCCGTACAGTCTCGTAAGTTGAGTCATCTTTATTACGTATTTGATTTTCAGTGGTTTGTTAGTGCTCTATGTTAAGCATTTAATTTTTGAAACCTGTTACGTCACAAATTATTGTTTATTTCTTGCAGATTATTATTAAAAAGTATCAGTACTTAACATCTTTAAATTTTTCGAATCTCGCTCAAAAATTCCATACAATGAGATTTTTGTCACATCTTCACTGATTTTATTAGTTTTTGACTAGTAACCTTCCGGAAGAAGAAAGTCAATATTTTTTACGGATTGTCACAGACACGGTAGGCCTTGACAAATATAGGCCTTAAGAAATATAAGAAACCATTTCCTGTGCCATATCGAACCATATAACTTTACAGAAAACGTGTAGGCCAATTTCAACGCAGAAATTCCACAATTCCAAAATTACTGGTACAGATCACACTTAACTTGTGAAGTTGAAATACGTATTTAACGTAAAGGGAGATAAGATTACAGTAAACAAAACCGCCTATCTTCACTCACTTTGCACAAATTTGTTGAATTTACAGCCCCTATCTTCGGAAGCCAATTTGGAAAGTTCGTGAGTTAATGAGCCGTTAACTACGTTTTGCATTCCTACACAAACTGGAGGCCTTGTTTCTAATCATTGCTCTACTAAGAAACAATGTTAGGGTTTAGCTGGCCTACTTTCAAATTCGTCTCTCAATTTGTGCTTGATACTTATCAACTGTTATTAATTGGAAGGTCTGATGACATACTGAACCAAGTCCATTTTTCTCAAATGCTTGATAAGATAAGTTTAAAATTCAGACACGAACAATGAAATTCAGTATTGACGTACATCAAGTAGTTCTTATTACATTCTATGATCGTGTTTATGTAGTCATATGTACGTCTAATTTGGGATAAAAGAAAACAGCTTCCCATTTTAGGATGAAAAATTGACTTGGTCCACTGTGGCAGCAGACCCTCCAATTATTCCGTAGTTAGTAAGTAGTAAGTTTTCATGTACGGAAACCAACGCATTAAATAATGTTTAAGAATATTCACCGAAAATACTCAAAAAACTTGTTAAAATCCACCAAATTTACCGTAATGTTCCCTTAAATTTTAAATCCACTAATTTATAATTCAAATATAAAAATAAAAAATAACTTTTAAAAATTGAACGAAATTAATTATTTTTCGGAAATTTTTGGGAAAAAGATTAAATTTATATCGTTTTAAATGTTGTTGATAAATTATGAAATTTAGTCAATTTTCGTTGGTGCGAATTGCCATGTTTGAGAATATTGAGACACTTAGTAGTGTTCGTAGAATTTAGTGGTAATTGGGGAGTAATTTTGGCTAATTTACGAAGAACTGGCCATTACTAGAGACATGCAAAATTCGCGTTATTTTCCGACAGCTGACTAGACTCCAAGTGACTATAGGCTTGTTCGACGTCTCCCGCTAGCCGATATTGTCTTGACTTGCCGGGGAGAATGCTTACACGGTAGAGAGGCCAATCTCTGTAAAGACGTAGCACACGTAAATGACAACACAAACAAGTTCGTGGCCAATTGAATCGCATATTACGCTCTGTTATGTATAGGATATTGAAGTTTAGTCTGCTACCAAATGATAACGCGAATTTTGCATGTCTCTAGCCATTACTTAGATTTCGCCTATGTAGGCTACAAATCTGTAACTGGCAAACTTTTTAGTTAAAATCAAACAATACATTTATTTACTCACATAAAATTAAGTAATGAACACAGTTATAAATATATACATTTTAATTAATGCAAATAGTTAACACACACATATACATATATTCACGTAAACATATACAAAATTCGGTTATTGTATTGATTCCTTATAAAAAAAAGTGAATCGAAGCTATTTGGGACACTTTCTAAGTAAATGAATGTTAAGAGAGGTATGGGCCTTTGGTGACAGTGTTGAAAAAAAATAGAATATTTGAGAAATCCAGTTCCAAAATTCCCCTTGTCCACTTTCACTAAATCTGAGAAAATCGCGAAAAACTGATTTGCGAGCCCAGTTGTAACATGCTGGCCAAAGCAGTTTTTCAAAGTGTCTCTGTTACTGAATAAGGCAAGTTTTGGAAACCATCATCACGTCAACTTCAGCGCACGTTTAAAAGCTACAAAAACCTGTTCAGAACTCATTTTTCCTTGGTGATGGACGAGGAGACTTTTGGAACTGGACTACTAATTTGTAACATAGCGAAATGACATGGATAACATTTTTTAAAGATTTAGTTTGCTGGATTTCGCTGCATCACAGGAAGCACTTACAAGCTAGTTTCTTGGTGTATGTAGCAGTTTCTGCTATATACCAGGTATATTACTACTCTCATAGAAACAGTTGTGTGCATTTTTCTTGTCAATGGTGCATTTAAGGTGCTTACAGTAGACAAAACGAAATTTTATGTCATAAGGAGTTGTCTAACCCTATTGTTTTCATGAATGTAATTGTTTTATAAGTTGTATTTTTTTGTTAATAAGATCAAATCCGCTTATTAATTTATCGCAACAGTTTTATTCGCGATTTTCAAGGTATCATAATAAAGCCACTAATTGTTGGTGAAATATGTTTGCATCAACTTGTTACAATGTCTTACGTGCACGTCTGTAGCGAAGCTGTCCTGTTGCATGCAGTGTGTCATCCAGCAGAGAGGTCATTCATTTACTATGTCGATAAGAATGACGTTACTGCGACACGACACTGTCTTGTCATTTGCGAGTAGAAGCGTAGGACGCTCAGAGTTAAAGACATCCACTGATTATGAAGCAAAGCAGTCGCAGATCCAGGAGGGGAGGCCAGGGGGGACCCGGTCCCCCTTTTTTGATCTTTGATGTATAGTTTATCCTTACAATACTGCAAAATTTTAAAGTGATACATTCAATTTTCAAATTCAGTTTTGTTGCCTTAAATAGAAACAATTTGCTCTTTAAAAAAAGTAAATTTTTCCGGGGGGAAATCCTCGAACTCCCCATTTTTCCTTCTTTGACTCGGGGTGTTGGCATAGCTACTTATTAAGGAATGATTCAACCCCTCCCCCCACTAACCTAGAGCTGGATCCACCCCTGAATTAGAGCTGCAGTTGCAAACTTTACTTGGTACAAAATTCATTCACAAAATACTCTCATCCTTTAACCCTTTAGGGGGGGGGGGGGGTTAGGCAATTTTTTTGCAGTATTTGAGCCATAACATTATTTCAAATAGCATTATCAAAATTTTCCCTTTGTCAAAGCATAGTATATATTTTCGGTAAACTGCTTGACATAAATAATAATGGAATATTTCATTAATTTGTCATGCAGAATCATTGCAAGATAATTATAGGTTACACTGTTTAAAAACGGACAACAATACAGTCTGCATATCGGTACTACTTGGATCGTTCGTACAACAATCTGTTCAGTAGAAGTTATTAGCTGTTCTGTAAATGAAGCAAATTACATATTTCTTTTACGGAACATATCGTTACTTCTACAGAATAGTGTGTTGCAGGAAAAAGCTAGATAGTATCGACAAATAAACTGCACTGTTGTCGCTATTTTAACAGAGGCATCGTACCTACAACAATAATTTTCTTGCAGTGTAACTTTCAAGAGTAGGCCGTACTCTTGCAATAATTCTACGTGACAAATTAATAAACGATTTCATTATTATTTATGCTTAGCAGTTTGCTAAGAATATGTAGTATGCTTTGTCAGAGAGAAAATTTTGATAATACGACTTGAATAAATGTTACAACTCAAAAACTGAAAATACAATGAAATTATCTAACACTCCCCGTTAATGTTCAAATATTGTGTAGTAAAAGCTACGTATTACTTTATACATAACATTACTCTTTTAATAGCTGTTGTAGTATTTAAAACTAGCGAGGAAATAACAAAATATTTACTGAAACGAAAAATAATGACAGTGCGTCAAATGTTCATATTTTATCGTTGGAAGTATATTATAATGCTGGAAACAGTCGAGAACCCTCAAAGTACAGTTAAATGTTTTTGGCACTGGAACGCTCCATGCATCATGAAGTTGAGAACTGAGAGTGGAAAAGGGAGAGGGATAGAAAAATGGGGTGGGCTAGGAATCGCCCCCTTTAAAACTTAGCAGAATATTTTTGCACAGGCACTCGGTGCGACGGTTACACCCGCCCTGCTGTAAATCACTCCCCTGCACACAGACAAAATACACCGGTGCCAGAGATTCTGAGTGCCGAAAGGTGGACTGCACACAGCGATTTTTTTTGTAAACCGCCCACTCGCCCTTAAAAAACAGCGAAATAAAAGATCTTCTGAAAGGAAAATTTACCCTGATGTGAAAACGCAGATACAGTCAACCGCATTCCCGAGATTTGTTCTCTCGTTATGTTCACATTTATTTTAAAGTTCCGAAGTTTAAAACTGTACGTTGTGCCTCTAGATGCTTTAGATGACACGTTATTTAAGAGTGTGCAATAGTCACCATCTTAAAATTTTTATTTTTGTGTCATAATTTTTCTTATGGCTGAATTCATTGAGTGATTTTTTTAAATTTAACCTATAATTCTTTTGCAACGATTCTGCGTGACAAATTAATGACATATTTCTCTATCACTTATATCAAGCAGTTTACCAAGAATATTTCTTATGCTTTGTGGAAGAGAAAATTTTTATAATACAATTTGAATGAATGTTATGGCACGAAAACTGAAAATACAATAAAATTGTCTAACACTCCCACTTAAGGGAGTGTGATTTCTCGCTACCATGTTTGAGCTAACAGGTTCGCTGAAATCCCATTAACGTATCTCGCCTCTTAAACTGTAGCATAAGATATTATACATTACTAATTATTTCATCTTACAACTTTAGTACATCCAGGTGAAAAATATCACAAAATTTAACAAGTAATGTTTTTGGAAATTTTTTTTAATTCGATGAAACTACAATGCACATGTTATTACAGGAGAATATACTATTGTAGTAGTTCCACCGTATCCTTGCAATGAAAGGCATCTCATCGTCTGAATTAATTGTCGGACGGGCGTTTAATATATTACACTGCTAGAGAGAAGTCGTTCTGATTTTATGCTCTTATAGACATAGAGACCCGGAAATTTAGTAGGATCAACGACCAGCCAACTAAACTCCACAGTCCTGTATACACTATGTCTTCAGCTACTTGTATATTGTCTGCTGCTCCAGTGAGTGGACAGTAGTACATGTGACAAGGTAGCGCGGCTGTCAGTGAGTGTTTACATGCAGGTCTGCTATTGGTTCACAGTTCTCAAGCTACAGCTTCGGTTACAAGTAATTCAATCGGCGAAAGCAATTAACATGTAACGTATTTTGGAGTCTAACATCTTCACAAAAGAATTCGTAAAAACCCAGTTGACTCTACATTTAGTCTAAAGGTGCTTTTTTAGAAATTTTTAAAAAATATAATCTGGGTCATATAACTTGTATGTGTTGAACACCGTCATTGCATTATCTGTAAACATGTTTTGTTCTTACCTAAACATTATATGTCCTTGCCACTGTACGTTCAATTAATTTTTTTTTCATTGTAACTAGCAATACGTAATTAGTGAGGTGGCACAGTAGTTCAATACCATATTCGCCTTCATGAGGACAGAGTTTCAAACCCTTATCGGGCCAACTTTATTTAAGTTTACAGTGGTTTTTCGAAATCCTTTCAGACGAATGGGTCTTTACGATCTGATCACTCTATCTTGAATGACTTGGCTGTAAACGGCCGGTAAAACAAAACTTCCAACTCACATTATTTGTCATTGACCATAGAACTATACAATTTATTTAAATATAATGTAACTGGGTACATACTGACATAAATGGATAGCCCTATTGATTCATGGCGAAATTAACTTTGCTCTCTCTTATTACAGTAACAAAGTACAGATCCGCAATTGTCCTTCATGGCCAGATTGGATGTTTTCAACAACACACGTATTAAGAGTTAGTGGAGGCACGGAAACGGGGAAGGCGATTAGTCGAACATAACACGTCCCTTCAAACACCTCATCGCCTCAGGCGCGAAGGACTGAACTAGCGTACATTACTTTGTAGATTGTGTTTTTCTATGGAACTTCAAGCGATTACCCTGTTATTTTATCTATGGAAAGTATGTGGTAAAGTCCAATGCAGGTTTCTATGAATAGGTTTCCCGATTACGGTTGATATTTTCTCAGCTACAGCAACGTGAAAAAAAGTCAATTTAGCACTTTTTAGGAGCTTGGAAATAATGTTTTTAATTAGCAGGTGTCATTTCTAAAACCCTAGGGACATAGTTTGAAGTGTGTCTTCTTTTCGTAGGTAAACTCATTGGAAAAATTTTTTTTGTAGTTGCACAAGCAAAATACTTGTATACCCCGCTACAGCACGGCCTACACACCAGGTCCGCTAGCTGTAAAGGCTCGGTTTCAGTTGCTATTTTGACTTTTATTATTTTTTGCTTTTTTGTAATTCTAAGAAGAAAAATGTTAAATATGTCATTATTCCTCGAATACTATTTACATTTCGCTACGGTACAGACCTTGCTATTTAGCTGTTAACATATAATTAAGCCGCAATCTGTGTGGTAATTTTTTTTATATTCGTAATTTACCCGACAAATTGCGATCTAACTATGCATTAATAGCTATATTGCCAAGTTTGTATTGTAGCTCAAGGTAAACAGAATTTGCGGTGTAGTCACGAATTTAACATGTTTATTCTCAGAATTAGAAAAAAATTAATAATAATATTAAACATGGATAATGAAACCGAGGCTTGAGGAGCCTGCCTACTGGCCGTATGTTTGTGTGATTGAGGCACGTCACCAAGGGCCATGTTGATCGGCTCATCTGGTGCGGTATCGCCTCTACCGCAAGACACAAACTGCGAGCAGTGATATTGTAGATCACTCGCCTGACTGACACTTTCAGTGGTGACCCCACCTTTTTATTGGTGGAAATTTTTAAGCAAAGTCCATTGCAAGCTTCTAGAGTAGTTTCACACGAATCCGGATATAACTGGTTGGAAAAGCTATTTCAGTCGTTTTGAAAAACTCGGTAATATATTTTCTAATCGACGTGAGGTTTTGAAACTACCCTTCCGTGATCGTTTGCAGTGTATTTTCCTTTCGTATATTGACACTATGAGCATATACATAGAATATATTCGTAAGAAAATCCGTATTTAAGAACACTGTTTGACGCATTTTAAGCATGTGGTAGGCTAGGCCCTTGACGTTTAAGGCCTCGCTCTTTAGTTTTGAAGTGGTTTCGAAAATATTTATTTTAAACACAATTAATACATATATCACCAATTCCTTCTTACAATTTTTACACTTATATAATCATTGTTTGTATCTGAAATTTTTGTTGCAATACACAAAATGAATGTTTAGATTTTCGCCCTTGAAGTGTAACATAATTTGCTGTCAAAATAAGCCAAAATTATTCAAATAATATTTGGCTAGCAAACGGTATATTATTCTTATATACACTGGAAAATCGCGAAAATATTCAACATAGTCTCCAATAAACTATAGTATCTCAAATGTTGACACGTGTGAACAGTTTTCTGGCAAATCACACGCGTTCTGTGTTAAAACTGTAAAGTTTTAATTGGGTCTGTTGAATAGGGACAGGGTACTTCATATAAACGATAGCCAATATAGGTGCAAAACCTTCAGTGTTATACATAGCATGTTGGAGCCTAGCAAACAATCAGCTTTTCTCGCGATTTTCCAGTGTCTCTAATTATTCTAAAAAAAGGTCTTGCAAAATTGTGTATCGCATGACTGTACACAGTCTCAAATTTTTTCAGCACGTTTTGTTAAAAAGTATTCAAGTTATTTGCGATTGTTTGAAATAAATGAATTATCATGACCATAGCCGACATTTGACATGCGTATTTTGTCGGAGTGTCCTTGTTCTTTTTGGCTCTGTCAGATGAGCGTCACCCCAGATAAAAATACCCTGGTGATAATGATGAAGCTGAGCTAAATATTTGCACGCAAGACCCTGGAACAAGTTTTTACAAAATTATTTTTGTCATAAATCTGTGGCCCTATAACTGGTTTGAAACTGGTTTCAACAACAGCCGGATTATGGAAAACTGGAATGACTGCGACAGATTACTATCAGTTCAGGTGTTAATAATTGAAATTAAAAGCTGAAAAATATCACACATACGTTTATTAACGTACTGGATATACTGGCAACGCTTCTAACACGATCACACGAACACTAAGCACTGTAATTATATTCACTATGTCCCAACACTTTAATATCTCCCAAGCTACTATCTAGTTTAACGTACACCGTTAATTCAACACCAAGCCCAAACATAACTTTCTTTCCACTGAACACAACTGGAGTCTGCATACAATTTATAACAGCAGCAGAAGAACCAACATTACAATTAGTAGCTAGAGACATGCAAAATTCGCGTTAACAATTGGCAGCAGACTAGACTTCACTTTCCTATACATAGCAGAATATAATCTGCAGTTAAATTGGCCACGGACCTTTATGTGTTGTCATTTACGTGTGTAACGTCTCTACGTATATTGGCCTTTCTACCGTGTAAGCATTCTCCGCGGCAAGTCACGACAATATCGACCAGCGGGAGACGTCGAACAAGACTATAGTCTCTTGGAGTCTAGTCAGATGTCAGAAATTAATGCGAATTTTGCATGCCTCTATTAATAGCAAACGACTTCTAACACACAATATTAGGAGGGTCTATATCACTTATATAATTTATAATATAAGAACTAGGAAGACCAAATTTCTTATAAAAACAAACTTGCAACAAGCCAGTACCGAATCTAGAAAGTATTCCTTTAAAACCAAATCGATACAACAGACATTAACACAAATCTTTCTTGTGCAGCAACCACTTTAGTATTATACTTCGAAGGATCAACTTCACCAGTAACAGCATCCTTTTCAAGTGTCAAGATGTATGTTATAAACAGAATGCAAGGACGGGGAAGATGGAAGTACTCCGAGAAAACACGTAGGCCGACAACAGTCGCAGGCTATAGCAGAGGCAAAACCAAACCACTGTACCATTCTGACTGTTAACGTTGAATGACTCCACGCAGCTCGCATTTGGTCGTACAGTTTATTGTCGAAGACATGTTGGCATTCCTGTAACCACGCCTCAACTAATGACTTGGTTTGACCACTGAAAGTGACTGGGGGAAGGATGCAAAAAAAATCACTATGTAATGATTCGGTTGCTTTCCCTTCAAGGGCGTCCTATGAAGAATGGAGACTTCAATCATAACATTTGATGCACTTCGTACTCGTACCACGCCCAAAATATTTAAATAAACAAGGTTCAATATGCAGGAGGTAACTTTCTTTACGGAGGGAATTGGAAAGCTGGTGCATTGGCGTGTCTTAATCTGCTTGGTGATTATGTTGAAGCGAAGTTGAAATATGTGTGTTATCTGTCGACAGTTAGAGCGTTTTATAATTCACTATCGTTTTGATTTACAGACATCGGTAGAGACGGGAAAAATTCACGGGTTCAATGACATGTAGGCTAGCCTCCAAGAACATGTGTGTATTCAAACAGACATTATCTGCTCACTGGCTGCTCGATGACGCAGTGATATGGGCCTGCATTTAGTTGCTTCTGTAATATTGGCTAAGCGACTTCCAGCAAGTGTCAAATAAGTCACGGCCCAATTGCGAAAGTGGCACCAACTTACAGTTGCTCTAATTGTAGCTTGGCGCCAAAAGAAAACGCGAATTTTCCAGGTCTCTACCCATCGGAGATTTAAAAAAAAATCACTTCATATTTAGTAGATTCAACGGCAACATAATTGTTTCGCCGTGTGCGAACATTTTTCAGTGTGCTGGTGCGTAATATGTTGAAAAATATGAAGACGCATTACCCACGTAAAACGTGATAGTGTAGAATATTTCGTACAAGTTATATAGCAAAGTTTCGCCAAATATAATATAAGAAAACGTGTTTCTCTAACCCATTGCAGTCTACAAGTTACATAATTCCCTTAAAAACCACCAGAATATTTACAAAGAGTGATTTCCGCAAATTACTAAATACCACAATCAATTCTGCATGACAAAGACCAAACACATTTTTTGACGAACGTAATCCAGTGAGACATTAATTATTTTTCTTGTTTGGTAATGAGGTTGAAATCACGCGTGTTGTATTTAAATATGTATATTCCAACCATGATTTTAAATTATTTGAAAATCAACACGATAGAGAGTTTAATGCTTTTTTTTTTTTTCATATTGGGGGGTGTTTTTTTTTTTTTTTTTTTTTTTTTCAGATAATGTAATGATTCCAATTAATTTATAGAAAACACGGAATCTGATTTTCGCATTTGCGGCAGTAACGTAGTCGGAAAAAAATAAGTGCCGAAGGGATTCACTGAAATCATCACAATGTTCTGCAAATTCAGAACATTTTTTATAATCAATATGATTTAACAGACCTAAATTTGCCTATTTCCTATTATTCACTTTATAGCCAATCGGGGTGTAAATGTCTGAATAAATAATACATTCTGAATTTATATCTGAACACTAAATGCAAAAAACAACAGATGCATTAAGAACAGTATGTTATTGTGCGTTTAGCTTATAGGGTACGTAGTATTGTAAATTTATTTCCTTGGATTAAATAATGGATACAGTATGTCAGAATACCTCTAACCCCCCCTCTCCAACGAGTATAGAACATTTAATTTTCGAAGTAGCTCTTATATTCAGCGGAAAACTGTATTCTTACATTTAAGGCTCGGTTTCAGACGCCATAGAGGATTTTATCATTTTTCTCCTTTTTTTTTAGTTCTAAGAAGAAAAATATTAAATATGCGATTATACCTCGAATTTTATTTAGATTTTGCTACAGTGTATACCTTGCGATTTAACTGTTAACTTATAATTACGCCCCAATCTGTGTGGCAATTTTTTTTATATTCATAATTTGCCCGACAAATTGCGACCTATTTATACGTTACTACCTCTATTTCCATGTTTGTATTGTAGCTCTAGGTAAGTAGAATTTGCGGTATGGTCGCCGATTTCTCATTTTTACTCTCGGAACTCTAAAAAAAGCGAAAAATAATAAAATTCAATATGGCAACTGAAACCGAGCCTTGAAGTTGACACTACTAACCAAACTATTGCATGTTGAGCGTGTTGTTAAGGAATACATGTATTACATGTTTAGAGTTTGCTTACGATATTGTTGTTTATCTAATGCTGAATACATAAATATGTATGTTTATATATATATATATATATACTAGCAGTCCCCCGCGGCTTTGCTCGCGAGTATTATTCGTAACTGATAATATTTACTTTAATTGAAAAACCTCTTTGTACACAAGATTGGTACTTCAGTCATCAAGTGTTAGAATGTCCAAGCGGCTAGTTGAACTAATTCTGCAGCAGAATAAGTAGCTATAGCTGTCCATGCGAAAAGCAGTCTTAAGTTTGTCCCTGCCAGTAACAGCGACTTCGCCTGGGCCTTATTTACAAAACTGCCAATTTGACGTTCTATGGTAGTTACAGACATCTAAGGTAAGAGGTTAATCGAATGAGAAACATCTGTTTACCCTGTGCACAACCATTGGTGACGGTGCCCTCAATTATATATTGTCAAAATATTCACTTTAACTTTATTGACATTACAAAGTTTCAGAGAG
>PNEQ01030676.1:0-21935 GCA_003012365.1 Medauroidea extradentata
TCACCCTCTGAAAATCTTTAATAGTTATTATTATCATCTAACAATAAATACCAAATTTTTTATATTATCTGTTTTTATCACGTGTAAAATTCCCTACAGTTTAGTGGCAGAATTTTATTACTCGTGTTGGGTTTGGGGGGGGGGGGGCGTCTAGCAATACACTCGCCTAGGGCGACAAAAACTCTTGAGCCGGCCCTGCCAGTCTATAGGGCAATAGTGATAATCATTGTTTTTGTAAGTTTGTTTGAGGTAGGTCATGTTGGGTGTCTACTTACAGCTGATTGAATTTGTTGCATTTTTTGTCCTTTGTAACTTTTTCTTAAACTTGAGTGTAAAGAAGTTATGCAGGATTTTAATGTTTGTTGAGCCACTGCAGTCAGTAGGGCTTCCTTCCTTTCTTTCTTTTTGTCTAGCCGAGTAGATGGCTAACCCAGGTTGTTCCAGGGCAGGAAACTATGTCACTCAGCCGAGTGCGACATTTGTTTATTATTTCCAGCCGTTTCAGATATGACAAAAATTTTGCAAACAGAATTGTTCATGTTAGCCCTGCCGCTATCATTTTGTAAAGTTTTAGTTATTTTTATTTAAATAAGTATATTCTGGGCTAAAGAGAGTTTCCGGAAATACTATGAACAGTGGCGCCCTCGCGCTATCTTGTGAGCGCCACGGCAGCCATTGCTCGCCCTCTGTCTCTGGGCGACCGTCAAGATAAGGATGTGGCGGAGAAGGGAGTAATGTAAATAAGAAATGGCTTAAAAAAAAAAAAAAAAAGAGAGAAGAGCTCGCGATTGGCTAGCCATACTGCTAGCATGGGTTGCAGCTCACCACGTGGGCCGAGTTAGAGCCGAATATTATACTACTATTTAATCCAGTATATTTTCAATTATCTGTACTCGTAAGGTATAGAAGGGTAGTGCTGTAATAGCACCGGATAATTGTGAGGAAAGCGTGCAATGTAGTAGTTATTTTCTTTTGTTTCCTAAAAATTATAATTAATGTGGTGAGCTAAAGTAAACTCCGTGCGCGGGCCGTAATGTGGGTAAATCATGGCTGTGAAGGAAACTCTCTTTCGTAATGTAAATGTTATAATGCTGGAACTGACTGCCACGTGCTAATTAAGTATCACCGCTGTAAGCTATCAGCCTCGGTCAATAAAAGTTCGTAGTATCACTACTAAGTCGATCTCTTCTCATTTCCACTGTCGAACCCACCCCATAACTGAGAGTAAAGAGACTTGATCTATCGGCGGCGTGGTTGATGTAGGAACACTTCCAGGGGGGTGTATTCCCGTCTCCCGCGCTTTCCTTCGCTCTTTTCACTCCCTGCTGCTGACGTCACATGGAGGCGTCACGCCACGGTGTGTTGCGTCCGAAAACTGTTCAGTCTATTGACTTCGAAATTTTTACAGTATATCTATGAACTATCCTGCCAATGATATTGTATGTTAAATTTCTGTATGTCCATTACTTAATTTTTAAAATAATATTCAACAGTGTCCTGTTTGCTACAGAGGAGAAGAAAATGCAGGGCAAAATAAAGTAAGCGTGGAACTTTTTTTTCGAGATAGATGGGGGGTATCAGCGAACGAATTAAAGAGAAAACTCTATATTAAATTTTGATACTTTTTTTAAATAATTACGTGAATGGGTTTTTGTTTTGTGCCAGGTAGAAGTTGGAGAATATTTCACCTGTACGCGGGATATATAGGCGAACCGACCACAACATACTTTTCTCTTGGTTTATCTGCACAGCATTTATTATGTCAATTTTAATAATATATTATGTATTTGTTACTATGTACGCAAAAGGTATTTCAATTCAAATACTCCCCCCTCCCACAAAGAAGACATGGCCCAAATACTTACATAAAAAATACAGTTCCGACCAAACAATTAGTGACTTTTTTTTTTTTTAATTGTCAGTTTTTTTACTTTACTTTTATAAATCCTATTTATATACAAAAATACGCAACAATGTTAATGGCTGAATGTTGATAGCACAGCTACCAACAAATCGTACACTACGTTACAATATTTCTAATAATGTTGCAACAAATTTGCTACTCATATTATGAAAGACATGTTTCAAGTACAGTTAAAAATATAATCATATATTATGTATTTGTTACTATGTACGCAAAAGGTATTTCAATTCAAATACTCCCCCCTCCCACAAAGAAGACATGGCCCAAATACTTACATAAAAATTACAGTTCCGACCAAACAATTACAGTGACTTTTTTTTTTAAATTGTCGGTTTTTTTTTTTACTTTACTTTTATAAATCCTATTTATATACAAAAATACGCAACAATGTTAATGGCTAAATGTTGATAGCACAGCTACCAACAAATCGTACACTACGTTACAATATTTCTAACAATGTTGCAACAAATTTGCTACTCATATTATGAAAGACATGTTTCAAGTACAGTTAAAAATATAAAACAGCAAAATAGAAATAATGCAAAAAAAATGTGTTCATTACTATGTTATGTCCTATTCAAATGTCCCTGTTTGACAATATTATTAATATTATTATCAACATTATCCCCTATCATTACAAAAATGATCGAGAAAATAATGTTATCAACACTCTTTGTATATTCCCGTCTCGTGTTGCACCCTGCTGCTGATGTAACAGGGAAGGTTCCAGCCATGTAGTGTTGAGATGGCTGTAGTTCTGAATGCAATGAACTTGCAGATCGCAGTCTTGCGTCCATACTCATTACGAGACTAGATGTATTAAAAATCAGCAAAACGTTTAACTATAAGTTAACTGTGCTATGGCATAATGTACTAATTGGGGGTCAAAGACTGCAGACGTTTTATCCAACAGATTAGAAAAAAAATATGATTTGAGGCGACTGTATGCATCGCGCTGTAAGCGAAGAGACACGTTTAATCAAGATAATTCTAAAGTTTGTTCTGTAATATTCCGCCAAGATGATTACCAAGGAGTTTTGAGAAGTGGACTCTTACGACTACCTCAAATACTTTCAATAACATTTTCATACCATTCTATTTTAACAATATGGAGGACACATTTTATCAGCGAAAATAACGTATTATGTAAACATGTTACTGAATTTATTGTCAAGAGTGTTGATAATATTATTTACATTTTCTTTTTTTATATACATTATTTTCTTGAACATTTTTCAGTGGTATGATATATGGGTCAATACTGTATATGTTGATATGAAATTATACCAGCAATACTATTAACACAAAGGGCTATTCGTGATTGTCATAACATAGTAAATAACACATTTTTTGCAACAATGTTATTGGAAAACAATCTAAAAGTAATTAAAAATTGTGCGTTTTCTGCATTGGATTCATAACTTAATTGTCATGTGTTCGTATCAGTTGTTACAAACACTGTTGTAAGTGTATTCTTTACATTTTTAACTGTGACTTTAACATAATATTCATAGCATATTCTTTGCGACGTTACTAGAAATATTGTACCAGAGTGCAAGGATTTAGAAAAGTAAAGTAAAACACAGACAAATTTTGAAAAACATCACTAGTGCACACATTTAAATCATTGTAATTGTTTTGTTGAAAACTGTAATTTTTTTATGTAAGTATTTGAGTCAATGGTTTCTTTCGGGGGATATTTACACTGAAATAATACATTTTGTGTACATAATAACAAATACATAATATATTATTAAAATTCACATACTAAATTCTGTGCAGATAAACAGAGAGAGAAGTGTGTTGTGGTCGGTTCGCCTATTATATCCCGCGCATAGGTGAAATATTCTCCAACTTCTACCTGGCACAAAACGAAAACCCACTCACAAAATTCTTGAAAAAGGGTATCAAAATTTAACATAGAGTTTCCTCTTTATTTCGTCCACTGATACTCCCTATCTATCTCCAAAAACAAAAATTCCTCGCTTACTATATTTTGCCCTGCATTTTTTTTCCCTCGGTAGCAAACAGGGCACTGTTGAAAATTTAAAAAAAAATTAGCTAATGGACACATACAAATTTAACATACGGCATCATTGGCAGGATAGTTCATAGATGTTCTCTAAAAATTTTGAAGTCAATAGATTGAATAGTTTTCGATTTCTGACGTGTTAAGTATTAAAGTACTTTCGGCGCGCAAGCTTTTTACTTGCGGCGAACGTCTCGGTCTCCTCCTAGGTACGTCATACGCAGGCAGCCAATGACAGAACAGAGGGCCGGAGTGGCCTACCTAATATACTTTATTTACCTAGGAACACTTCATCGAGGACCTGAGCAGCGAGGTAAATGTGAGAGGAAGCAGCCAGGACAGGTACCATCACAATATACTGACAAAAAATTAATTGCAAACGAAAGGAAGGTGGGACGGTGAGGGGGTATTTCCACCTTAAACAAAAGACAAATTGCGCACCTTAACATTTCCCACATACCTGGTAGAAGTTCTTCATTTAAGTTTCTCAAGACAGCTGGAGCTGCAGATGATTCAACACACTAAAACTTGCTACTTCAAACCAGTGTTGCCAAATGTATTAGAATTCTGTTATAACTAAAACATTTTATTTGCTTATTGAAACAGTTACGTGACCCAATTTATTAGACTATATAACTTATTCGGCAGTTCAGTATTTAATTTTTAATGCAAAAAGAAACATGTGAAATATTAAACATTTTACTAAAACCATAAAAATTACTTAAAAATTGAAACTAGGTCTGAGAGTTTATTAAGCTGGTATCTAAAAATACTTTGAACTAATTTCCTGTAAACCCAGCAAAGTGTAGGTTACATATATTTTTAATGTTCCAGCAGTTTCATTTTAATTTTTTTTTTCCTTCTGTGAAAATGGCCTCTAGCTTTTCACCCACTGCCAATAGCTACAATCAATATATGAAACAAAAGTCAATAAGTACATCAATATCTATTAACAGCAAACACAATCAAACTTTAGAAACTTCCAGAACAACACAAGCACGTAGAGTGCCGAATTCCCGACACAGGATCCAAAAAACCGAACCGCCCACGGCTGTGGCTACTGAAGAACTCAAATAATTTTAATGTGTGAAATAGAGCTACATGACCAATCAATTGTTATAAAGTGCCAACTGAAACACTGTCTGTGCCATGTAGAAACAATCTCAACATTCAACCGGAGTGATTTTGAAAAATCGAGGAAAACAGAATGGCCCTACCAGGAATGAAACTTACACTGCCTCCTAAATGTGACTCTATAAATTTACCACTAGATCATCTCATCCAGTGCTAAAATAAATGAAATTATGTTGGCAACCTGGTAAATACTGTCACTGTCAACCTTGTGGTGATGTACAATGAACAAAGAGAACTATGCCACCAAAATGTCAGATAGTCATGCTCATTTCTGTTCCTTGAACATATACATAATTTATCGCAACTTTCTTTTCAAAGTGCAACAGTCAGCTGCTCTGATGACTGGATTTATTTGCTTGACCATACTCCATTGCGAAATAAATGACTGTCAAAAGAAAACTAAAAAATAAGATAAGAAAACAAAACTACTGTGTTTTGTTTCGTCTCAATGTTTGTGTCGTTTGTTGTCTTTTCTGTTTGTGTCTGACATCTTTGTGTTTTGTTTCGTCTCATCGCTGTGTCGTTTGCTGTGTTTCTGTTTGCGTTTTTGTTTTGTCTCATCGTTGTGTCGCATGTCAACTTGGGTTTCTTTTTTTATATTTGTATTATTTCTTTTATTTTCTGTTTGTTCCTCGTTTTATCTGACCCGATTCCAGTTTTGGAATTTCATGTTGTGTATGTATCCTGATGACTAAAGAATACTATGGTTTTTTATGTTTTCTTATCTTATTTTTTAGTTTTCTTTTGCCAGTCATTTATTTCGCAATAGAGTATGTCCAAGCAAATAAATCCAGTCATGCACTCCCATTGCACAGTTCTTTCAAAGATCATAACAGCTGCTATGATGATCAATTATAGTCAATTGGTCAGAGTCAAGCAGAAAGAAATTAAGATATTCAAGGGCAATATTTTCTGTGTGTATCAAAACCGTACATAAACCACTTTTTCTGGGCCCTTATATTAATTTTAGTAAAGTGTGTTAGGATTATACTCAACCTGTTACTCTATATGAAATAATACATTATATCAGATCACACATCAGACATATCTTTTATTCTCCGAACGGTATTTCTCCATAACTCTGCACTCCTCTCTCGCTAGTGTTGCCAACTTTACTTCACATCAATAATAACTACCCTGTAACAAAGTGGTGTAAAACTTATCCTGTCTATAAGATACATTTTGAAACCTCTGTTTCAACTTCTTGCAATCATTTCAAAATACATAAATACTTTGTAGGTTCATTCCCTTCTGCTTAATGAATTCCAACTGTCAATTGTGTTGAGTTACATATGTGCCATATGGTTAAAGTCTTAGAAGTGCGGAAGCTGTAAGGACGACACACAAGCACTTCACTGATCAGATCGTAACATACAAGGTCACAGTTGCAAGGCTGGCTGGCCACTTACCCAGGCTACCAAGCAAAGTGCAGAGCTTCTTTAAGACCGTTACACATGTTTATACTCATTTCCGAGTCTCCAGTAATCTTCAAAACATACTTTCTTGCAACAGAATATGGGTATTATATTTTGTTGTTCTCTTTAGGTATGAACGTCTGGTGAAGAAGCTTAAAAAATACAAGAATGTACACTCTAAATCATTAAATTATTGGGTTACCACTCAATGTCTGATTGAGACAAGCCATCTCCAAGAAGACTTGTGTGCCAATTGTAGTGACCTGTTCTGGCTAGGGCGAGGCATAATGCACGTGCTGTGATGTCCTTAGCACTCTGCATTTTTTGGCACTGAACACATAAAATACATCTATTATTTTCTTTCCATCCAGTTTGCTTGAAGAGGTGATCAGATGTCATCTCACGACACGTTGTGACAAACTATCATAACGAAACTTTTTTTCCCCTTACTACCACAGTCGTTTAGTCCAGTAAAAAAATATCTGTCAAGCCCTCAGTGCATCATCCAGTCTTGTCTGTAATCTGATCTTCGTTGAGTTTTTCAGTTGTCCTGGTTATTCAGTTTGGTCTTTTATTCTTTGAGTTTCTTTGTGTAGTACCTGATATAATGCCTTGTGAGATTTATTATGTATGTGATACAAACAACATTACAATAACTATCCTGTTTACGTCTTTCACACTACTACAAAAAATTTCCAACATTTACTGCCTTATTACAGTTGGTTAGTTGAAAATTTACAGGATAATCAAAACATAAAAACTTTGGTCCTGATGTAGTTAAACAACCCATTAAGTTTGCACAGAAAGTGATGAAGATATGAATAATTTTTTACCATTACAACCATATACAAACATAACATTTCCAATGTGAACTACATCAAAGTGCCGAGTAACTGCAGTCAATCTATAACTGAAATAGGAAATTTCTTAATAATTCAACAGTGCCACGACTTTGTCACTGTCATATCATGAACAATGCAAGTGTCATCCACTATGGTGTAGTAAATAGAAATGTCAAATTAAGAGACATGGGATTCTTGGATAGAACCCTCTGAACAACATGGACATGTGTACCATTTACAATTTATGTTTGCTTTGAGTTTGTAAGCTGTACTCACATGATCTTTGTACATAAATGTATCGATTAGGTATGAACATGAGTGAGAAATGACATGCTCCATTTCACGTAATGTCGGAGAGACAGTGTAAAGAATCCCATAAAGTTAATTTTAAGGAACATAAACTACAAAAATATGTTCTCCAATTGGCATGCAAATGTACATTAAAACAAAGTCTCGATAATAAAAAAAAATTCTGCATCCTGAATGAAAATGCTTGTATTTGTGAACAGCCCTTGCATCAATGTTTTCAACAGTACTGTACTGGTACATAAGATATTTAAATATCCTTCTGGAATCCAGCTCAAAGGAGTGTCCTCCGTTACCCTCTGAAATAACTAAATTGAACATTACTACTGTATAAGTAAAAGCTTTTCACTATGGTCATAAAAAAGTCTATATAAGGATGTGCTAATACTTATTCTTATCACATAGAAGACCTTCTTCCGTAATCTGTATTTAAGCCACGGTTTCGGTGAGTTTAAATCCAGAGCAGAGAAGCAGTGGTCACTGAGAATTTGATTTCCTTATTTGAAGAAAACATTTATTTTCTGATTTAGTCATACTGAATAAATTTACCATTGAAGTAATAAAGAAATATTACAGCTAAGGCATAGTTTAGCTCTTTTTTTCCAGGCAGAGATTCATGGTTTAGTGTAAGCTGTTCCACTTCGCCTTAGCGACTTCCTTCCTACAAATTATTTCAGCAGTCTACCTGCTATTTAATCATAATCAATTCTCTAACACCAATCATACTTTTAAGTAGTCTTCAACTTGTAATTAAATGAAATACCTTTACCATGGTCCACGAAACAAGAACTATTGCTTGGGTACAATATCATGGACTGAATACCTGTTGCAATATTGTGGTACATATACTTCTGACTGTATAAACAATAGTATATGAAAAATAGACATGTACATAATAGTATATGAGAATTAGACATGTACATAATAGCATATGGGAATTAGACATGTACATAAAGACACCACTTGGATATTATGGGCTGCTACAGTCCATATTAAAAATATCTGGGTATTGGAAATGGTCACATATATACTGTATGTATACGTATATATCTGACACAGATCAGAATTCTACATTACAACAAAAAAGTCATCTATTGTATGTTGTAACTGTTTTTGTGTAAAGTTTAATGCTTCTGGAGTATTTTCTGCTTTATAGTTCTAAAAAATCCATTCCTTCCTGGTATAAAATGACAAAAGGTTCTTCACTAACTTTACTGTATATAGAATGACGGACCAAACCTGTGTGTTCTGCTAAGTGACACCAACCATGCAGTGATTAGAGTAGTTGACTTCCAAGATAAGATTATAATTGGAGCCGGTGGATTTTATCTATGTTCTCTCAAGATTATTCCACCACCTCTCTAATACAGGTGCACTTAATTTCATTATGTCAAAGATTAATGGCTCCCATTCAGGATTAGTAATTCAATTCGTATTTTTCCTGTAAAAGAAAATAATTTGTCCATGGGTGTATTTTGCTGTACTGGTAGGGTAATATATATTTTTACTACTAATGAGTTTTATAGCTGGGCCAATCCTCACGACAAATTGTTTCACTAGGTGTTGCAACAAATGAATGAATGAATAAATGAATGCCACATTCCATTTAGCATACATGTTAACAGGAATTATAATGGTTGCTACTTATTTTCAAACACTGATTTCATAATTGTGTGAATTAATTCACTGAAACAGAACAATTTAATTTCAAATGAATGAAAATAATAAGCATAGTAGAGTATTAAATAATAAGTGATTGCAGAGCATTAATTTTAACTAAGTATCATAACTTTTACTGCTGCTCTATCTCGTAGGCCTACTTATGGAAGTACATAGAAAAGTGAGTGAGAGTGAGAGATTTTGGTCAGCGCTTAACATTGAGGTCTTTAGCGCTGGTGAAGGGTGACATGATGCAAGTATGGAGCGGTGCCGGAATGAATGGGTGCGAGAAACGGGAGATTCCCAAGAAAACCCACCGACCAGCGGCATCGTTCGGCATGATTCCCACATACGAAAATCTGGGGACCGACTCCGCCGGAAATGAACCCGGATTGCCATTGAAAAAGTTATAACTAAAGGATAGTGTCACAATATAATACAATTGTTTCATGCAATAATTGAATAATTTAAAGTTCCATGTTACTATAACAAACTACTCACGCTCTACTTGTTTCATGCTGGAAAGCTTATAACCAGCCTTTCTCATCATAACTATTAAGGACTTGTAAGATTCTCTTATTATAAATTTCGCCATGACTGAATGAACTTAAAACATTGTCAAGATGAAATGTTGTTCCATCCTGAACTTTATGTTTTTCCATGGTTATAAATAATGTCATTCCTACAATGTGAAACAGTTCGTCACTAGCAAACTCATCAACTTCTTTCTTGAACAATTCAAAACTAAATGCATCTGTTCCACATGACAAATCTTCAAGACAGTTGGTAAAATTACTGTGATATAGTTGTACAAGTTCATCGTAATACTGTTCTAGAATACCGAACTGCATACTAGTGTGCAAAAAAAACAACAAATCCTTAGCCGGAGAACCGTACAAAGTTGTTTGGAAATCCACCATCTTCATATTTATTGGATTTTTGCCCATCTCGTCGTACTTAAACATCATATTATTTGTCCAGAGATCATGGTGGATAATTGTCGCAAATGGTTCTTTATGTGCCCGGTACATAGTACCTTTCTTCTGCATGTTTTCTCTGGAAAATAAATTTGTGACTTTACTAACGTACTTTGCACATCCAGGCACATTAACTATGTTCTTAAGGTGGGCATCTAGTTCTTTTTTAACAGTACTGTTAGGACCCACACTGGCATCAACACATGTTTCGATAATCTCTTCAGCAAACACTTGTGGTTTCTGGAGCTTGATAGCAATGGCAGTCGCATGAAATCGGGCAAGCATGGTCACCACAAGCTTAGAGTGCTTTAAATCAAGGCCCACAATTCGATCACCTGTTGTGTATCCTTGCGTCTTGAGGTTCTCTAAGATTATCAAGGACTCTTCATCTGCAGGTTGGCCAACGTCCTTCCCACGAACTGCTCTTGCTCCGTAACACTTCGGAAACACAGCCAGCAACATCTCTTCTGGAAGTTTGTGCTCCTGGTGTATCTTCTCATACTCCCGAACAACGGAGTAGTAGAAATTTATTTCTTTACGAACTGTAACACCAATATTGAAAAGTTCTTTTAAATTTGAACCTACTGGGACCATTTTTGTTACTAATGAAAGTTTGTTGTCACCTGGAAACATAGTAACTTCAACAGCCATGATGGAACTCCCATAATTATCTCCAGGCTTCGTCAGTGGCTCCACAGATAGCTCTGTCACCAGTAAGTCAGTTCCTAGCTTTGCTCTCAGAAGATCTTCAATATCTTCTTTAGTCAACTTAGTCACACCTGTATTCATGACACTGACCTGAAACATAAAAATTAATCCTTTCAGCATTACAATTTATTTATACTTAATGATTTGTTTATGTTTCAGTTCATGTAAAAAAAGAAAAGAATATAACTTATTTATAAAGTTATTAATTATCTGTGTTCAATTCCACTCATTTAATAAACACCACCACTCTTATTATAACAGAAAGTAGCATCTGACTGTCATCAGATCCAAAAAGTACATATCTGCAGATTTAAATTAAAAAAAGGTAAAACTTCTTCATGTGAAAGTGACAGCAAGGTCTCTAAAAATTTTAATGTATTATGCATGATTGAGATTTCATGCATGTTGATTTCTATTACATCATCATTGATGGTTTCTTACACTGCAACAAATTATAGCAACTGCAGAAACTACAAGTTGGCAGTTTCTGGAAACTAAAATTCACTGTTGTCTACTTTCCGAGCATAGCTCTTCAGAAAAATGAAAATACAGTGTTCAAAACAGTCCTACAATTTTGTGTAGGTCCACAACTTGTATCTATCCAACAAATTTACATTGATGATATTAATAACAATGTATGTGCAGAATTAATTTGGAACAAGCTGGGAATTCTGAGTATCTGATAAGTGTTCTTAACAACTAACACTTGTATGTGTGTTTCAGCTGTTTCAGATCTGTAAGTGTTCTAAGTAACATTTTTCCCTAAGCTTTTAAATGTCTGCATGCAAAAAATAAATTTGGAACAAGCTAGGAATTCATGCAAGGTAATATGGTAAATGTTCTCAATAACTGCTGAAACATCCTCAGCAAATGAAGAGTTCCCTTGAATAACAATGTATGGAACATATTTGTCAAAAGTGAGGTTTCAGTGGAATGTCATAAGGTTGTTCCTACACACAATAAGCATGTAAATGGGGTGCAAGAATGTTTTTTATAAGAATTTTCATTCGCCAAAGTTGGTTGCTGTGGAACAATGTTGTATAGTGCATAAGATGGCGGAAATGCAGGTGTGTAATGTGTTACAAGGTTTGCTAAAAACATTAAAAAAAAGGGCGAAAGGAATAGTGGAATGAAATGTGAAGGCAGAAACGGGAAGAAATACCCAGCAAAAAACAAACCTGATCAGGTGCGTGGAATAACATTGCATACACATAACCTAATAAGCCAATATTAAATACTAGCGAGTGTATTTTGTGCTATAATGTGTGTACACATTTTGGTACCATTGCAACCATTTCTTTAGTCATTTCTCATTTTTTTTTTATTTTGTTATGCACTGCAAAATTAATAATCTGAGTAGATTAATATTACTTAAGCAGGTTTTTTTTTTTTTTCATAAGAGAATGTCAGTGGTTGCAATGTAGCAATTACAAAATCTTACATTTGTGCTACGTTTATGTTTTAGAAACATGCATACTCTGCAGATATCTGTCCAAGGAGGAGATGTGGCCTGTTGACGTGGGAATCAAAGCTAGAAGCTTTTACCGAGTTTTACGACGATAATTGATTATAATGAACAAACAATATAATTAAGGAACTGCATCAACGTTAGTGATCCAAAGGGAAGAAAGATAGAAAAATATGATTCTACATCTCGTCGTAAGTGCATACTTACATATTCCGATCTAGAAGGTGAAAAAGACAGCCAATTTGTCTGAGAATACTGTGTAACATGCTTTCTGTTACACAAGGGTGAATTAAGGTAAAACAGGATAAAATTATATTAGGGAAACCTTGTATTGATGAGCGTGGCTTGCATAAAAATAGGCCCCATTCTATAAAACACAATGTGAAAGAAGGTATTTGTGAACACATTGCCAGTTTTCCGAATTAGCCAAGTCATTACACTAGAAAGGACTCATCCCATGAATATTTAAGTGCTAATTTAAACTTGTGAAAATGTATAGACTTTTTAAAGAAAAGTATCCCAACAAAGAGGTAAAAAAACAATCGTACGAAGATGTGTTCAGGAATGACTTTAACCTAAAATCTGGAATGCCACGGTCAGACATATGCAAATATTGCGACAAACTATAAAGCTCGCATCCGCACATTCAGAGGAGGAGCGCAAAGAAATTGAGTTGCAGAGTTCTTTACATCACATAAAAGCAGAACAAGCATCAGTACCTTAAGGAAAGATATTGATAAAGACTTACAGCAGGTTTTGTCCTGCCCTGACTTGAAACATTCAAGTGTATACTATCAGCGGCAACTATCTTGCTATAATCTAGCAATACACAACATGGGGACCAATGAAGCTACCACTCATTTATGGCACGAAAGTATTGCTAAGCGTGGTTCAACAGAGATTGCTTCATGCATGCTGCATTATGTTACATCACATTTCAAAAAACTTAATAATGGATCTGAAATACACTAATGGTGTGGTCAGATCAATGTGTGGGGCAGAATAATACAATTGGAAGTTGCTAGCCCTTTATCAGTATTTTGTTCATTCTGAGTACTTTACTAAAGCTGAGCAAAAGTTTTCGTGCTCTGGTCACAGATTCGTTCCCTACGACCACAATTTTGCTCTCAACAAACGGCAAAGAAGACTACAATGTGTAATGGTGCCTAGCCAATGGAAATGTGTGATAGCCGAGGCATGGTTAAGTAAATCATTTGAAACAGTGGTGACGGGACAAGAGAATATTAAAGATGTATCAGTTTTAGAAAAAAATATTTGAAAAGGGACCCAAATTTTTAAATCACCAAGGTCATGTGGCTCCAGTTTACAAATGATAACCAATGTACCATTTAATCCCGAATTAGTCACAACACTCTTAGGCCATGGGAACAGCATACTACAAGCCATCAGAAACTAAATGTACATCTACCATTGTCCATTGTTCGAAACATTGCAGCCATTGCATCGCACTGCTTTCCCAATAACTTATTTTAAAAAATTGTAAAAGTAGGATCTGCTTAGCATGTGTTCTTTTTTGGAACCGCAATTTCGGCTGTTTTACGAAAGTTTACCCTGTGCTGCGCAATGTGCAATGAGAAGAATAAAACATGTTTTTTTATTATTTTGCGATGTGCTGGAAGAAAGAAGAATAAAAAGTACTATGTAAAAGCTTACTCTATCAATATAAATTATGAATTTTACATGTTTAATATAGAATAACTAGCTGGCCGGCTGCGGCTTTGCCGGCGTTAAATTATGAAATGTAAACAGTAACTCTGGATAAAATATACGATGAAGGGATTTAACAGCTAGCGTACTCAATACCAATGAACTATAAATTGTCTTAGCTCAGTGTAAAAAGCACGCACAATATGTTCGTATGATGTCAGTAATTTCCATCGCAAAGTCTTGCACTGGATACAAACCCGTAACCCCACCCCTCCCACACTACAGACCTGAGTGAATTCTTAAAAGGCAGGTCGTGATAATTCTTTCATATGTACAGGCTACAGTCCAAAGAAGTTTTATTTATGAGTAGGTTGGCAATAAGAAACAACTGTTGAATTATTTCTCAGTGATCAGTCTCTTTTTTCGGGAGACTGTAACAATTCAACGCTTTTCACATCCTTAATTTTCGAATTTCATAAAATCCTGAATTTAATTTGTAGATACTATTTACAAAAGCTTCATTCTTATCAAAAAATCATCTCGATATCTCAACGGGTATAAGCAGTACATACAATTATTTGAAAACACATTTTTTAAACAGCATCAAGGACGAATTTCGAAAAATCCTGAAATTGCTTTTTTGATATTTACGTAAGATTAATTTTAAAGCAAAAACCATTTCAATTTTTCCACTGGTTAAGGAGATAAGTGGGATTAATTGAAAACACGTTTTATTTTTTTAAGAGCTTTCAAGGACGAATTTCGAAAAATTCTAAAAATATTTTTTGATATTTACTTAAGCATCATTTTAATGAAAAAAATCACCTCATTACCTGAAATGGTTTAGGAGACATCATGGATTAATAAAAAACACATCTTACCGCTAATCACACCCTTAATTTTCGAATTTGGTAATATCAAAAAAATTATGATAGCTTTCCCGGTTAATGAGATATCAGGGATTCTTTGAAAACATATTTCACCCCTTTTCACCCCCTTAACCATTGAATATCGAAAAATCCATTCTTAGTGGGTGCCTACAGGCCAAGAGGAAGCTTCCCTCAAAATTGTATGGTTCTAGGTCCAACGGTTTGGGCTGTGCGTTGATGAGTGAGTGTGTCAGGACACTTCATGTTGTATATTAAGATAATATTAACTTTGCAAATACAGCCTTATTACTATTGCTTAGTATATTTGTGTTATGTGTGTGTCGCATGACCAGTGTCTTAGTCATTCGACGTTATTCCACGCATATTTTTACATTGTGTCTTATGGATAATTCCATTTGCATTGTGCTAAACAACAATGTTCCATTATTCTTTGCATTTTAAGGGGTACTTGTATTGAAGTGTAGAGTAATAAAATTTTAAGTGGACCACTGTGTACAGCTGACCATTTGCAATGTGCTAACCTAATAAAGTTGTGCAATTTATGCAGAATTCGTGAAAAAATAAAATTGTACTTCACAACAATTTCTAAGTTTTATTCCATACAATGTTATTTGAAGGGATTATTCAATTCTGTTTGTGTTTCATCTACAGTTTCATGGGTAAACTGGACTGAGTGAAATATACAAAACTCTGCTAAATATTTTCACATCTGTAACCTAAGTGACTTAATTCCAATGTAATACTGAAGTTAAAAAGAGAATCAAAGAATATTTCGTTACAAGAAAACTTAATAACACTAGTAATCCTACAAAATTATTTCTGTTAATTTTGTACGACATTTGAGCACTTTTTAGGCACTGGTTACTTTTTTTCCTTCCTTCCAGCGAATTTATTTTCTGCCACTTTTTAATATAAACATAGTACCTTAAGTAATAAAATAAGAGTATTTATTCTACTACACCTAAAAGTTTACGTCTGAGGCTACAAGAAAACATATTTATTAATTATTGTTCTAAACAAGGCAATATTCAAAGTGCTCAACTTACTGCGAACTGCCTATACTTTAAATTTACAGTCATTTGTAGAATCCAAAGTCAATATTAAAATCAAGATTCTTCCACAAAAGTATATTTTGTATTTATTAGCATTTACATTGGTACATGAGAGTGCCTTACAGCAGCAACACATGGTAGAGCAGAATAGACCTGCCTTGATCATGAGAGCTACCCTTTCTTGCCACAACTCACTATGTATCTGTAGCAAATTGTCTGGATTTGGAGGGATATGTGTAAGAACTGGTTCAAGGAAGGAGTAATTCCTTCGCCAGTCCCAATCAGTATGTAATACACTATTATTTCCCAGGCCGCTGCTACATCTGTAGGTGAACATGAGAAATGTGGAGTTGTTTTTGTCAAATATGGTTCTATTTTAAACTTCAATATTGAGTGGAACAAAGTTATAGGTGTCTACAATGTAGGGTAGACTTGGTTAATTTGGCATTACAATATTGTGTTAGGTAATGAATGATTCACACATTAACATTTCTTTACTTCTAAAACACATTTATATTAAACAATAGGTGCTGTTCTTGCTTGGCAGAATAATAAAAAGTTTTTAAAATATTGGTGCAAGTTGAAAACAAGAATACAAGATAGTGCCAAATTTACAGATTCACACTTATTCTATGTTACACATGTAAATATGTTGCACAGAATATTATGTAGGTATGAAACTTTGTACAGTTTACCCTTGAAGCAGCTGATGCGCAAACAGAATTGATGGTGACATTTCAGCAGTTATTGTGAAAAAAATTAGATATTTTTTGCAAACTGCCAAATTTACTCTGGACACCTGAAACATATGAAGCACACACAGGAGTGTCGGAGACTTTGCAGCAGTTGTTTAGAACACTTATCAAATGCTCCGCAAATTCCCACCTTGCTCTTAATTAATTCTCCACATATATTTAACAGCCTAGAACAAATTATTAGTACTTAGACCCTTAGGCTCTGAAACAGCTGAAGAACACACTGTTTGTTGGGTCCTTTTAAGCACGTAGTAAGAACATTTGTCAAAATTTCACTTCACTCCAAATTTATTCCAGGTTTATGACATTTTTAGTCTAAAAATCTTTGGTTACAAATCTATTAAATTTTCTTCCACCCATACACAACAGTAAGTGGCATGGTGTCTGCAGATTGTAATTGTGTACTTGCGATTATTCTATTCATGTATTTCTATTTCTGAACTTTAAATGTATGCTGCAAGACACTGGCCTGAAAAACTGTAACAAGTATTTACGAAACAATTTTTGCTTGGTTTTGAAAAGCCGTACCAATAAATAATGAGAAACAAATGCATTTTCAGTGCTTATGTAATTTCAATTTTTTAGTAGGCTACCTAAGAATGAACTAGCGGTCACAAATCCCACAAAATTTGCAATAAGTTGAGTTTACCATAGCTTGGAAAATTTTATTTGGGAAAGGTTACCTTCAACTTTTTCTAGCGTTTTGATGTGATATCAGTATAGAATGGAGCAGTAACAAGCAAGTGTGTTACACTAGTGTTGAGACAAGGTCAGAAATGCAAAATCCAGCAGTGTTACACATGTAAGAGTGAGACACTTTCTAAAGCCAGTCATATGTCATAACTTATTGTTTTTATCTATTTACAAGTCTTTGCTATTATTACGTTAATGTATTGCTTTGACAAACACCAAGGTACACAGAATTGACAGGTAGGTGTTTCCTTCAGAATGTTGCTTTGTTGGTACACGAGAACCCTGATTATCTGAGTTAGAGTGTACCGAATTTATCTCAGATAACAAACAACTTGGATAACATATGTACCATAACCTTTATTAAAACATACACTCAACTCACCTCATGACATCAGTAAAGGAACATTAAGCACTAGATCACATAAGGATTCCATAGAAATGTAGGTGTGTTACACTAAAAAAATTAATATTTTTTTTTTCACATATACAGTTTTTAACCCAACCTTTAATTTTTTTTTCCATCAGTACCTTGGAGAGTACCTCAGATAATATAGACACTGGATTGACTGAGGCTTAGATAATATGGGCTCTATTGTACTTCAACGAATCGTGTCACGATCCTGAATTTTACAATTTCTTCATGACTAAGATGAAGTGGCAACCTGTAAATTAGTATGACTGCTTTCATATGCCTCATGACTCTCATACTGGTCTAGAACTTGTCCTCGCAGAAGATTTTGTAGCGAAAATGGCCTTTATACAGAGGTTACATTCTAGCAGAAATCTCTACAAAAATAAAATATCAAATGTAACAGAGGAGAAATAACATACTTTCTATGTTTCAATAAACTTAGATTTATATTAACAAATGTCCCTAAATGGGATATGCCAACATTATTTTCCAATCAACTTAAAAATTTATTTTGTGCTAATGAGTGACTCAATTTTTCCATCAACTTGGCTGAAATATTACCATGTTAGCAAAAATGTCTGGTTACTTGTATTTATTATTATTACAGTAGAACCCTGTTACAATGTTCCCACTTACATGTTTTTCTTGTTATGAGATTACTTTCATTATTATTATTATTATTAAAATGAGCTTCTTAGCAAAGGATTTACACACACAAACTCTGATTTGTAATTTAAAAATACACATTCAATGGTTTAAAAAATCCTATTTCATAAAATATACTGCATTTGTTAACACTTTAACTTGTTAATACTTACAAAAACCAATTGAATTTTACTGCTATTAACATGAAGATGATTTGGCCTTGCCCTAGGTAGGTTAAGTCAGGTTAATGGCCCTGTTTGTAAATCTACCACAAAAATTAATCTCACAAACTGACATATAAACAACCTTCTTACAGTTTTATCTTGAAAGACAAAAGCATGTCAGACCATTCTCTTGTGGCCACACAAGTTGTATTTGAAGAGAAATGATAAGGAAATTGGAGAAAACTGATAAGGAGAAGGATTCAAGTGTTGCACAATCCACTAACAAACAGAAACATTTCAGAACTTTAACCTTTATTTACGAATTTTGAAATGGGCAGACTCCAAAACAATACCCCAAAATGTCCAAAAATGCTACAATATAATTTGTATGAAACAGTGCTGCATTTTAGTACTGAATCATAAATTTATAACTGTTTTGATTTTCAAGCTGTCTCTTTCCTTTCATTGTTGATTAAACTCTATTGAAAACTTCTATGCTGAAACACACGTGTATATGCACATACATATATACCCACACCGAAAGAGAAAAACTGTGTGTGAAAAAAAAGGACAAGGAAAGAAAAAAGTAAGATAAAAGAAATAGAATGAAAGTGAGAAAGAGAAATAGAACACAAAGGTAGAGTGCCAGCTTCCTTGTAAGATTCCATGAAACCTCACATGTCCCGGCGTGGATATTTCGATGAAAGGTTTAGCAGAGCACTGGCCAATTTCATGGAAGGTTTGGTAATTGACTGTGGAATATTCTATGGAGGACAAGCTAATAGGTTGAAATTTTCATCAAAGTAGTGTAAGTTCACGCATATGTTATTTATGGCAACTTTGTTTAGAAAAGGCAGTTTGAAAACACATAAGTCGTATTATGGAAATATTATGATAAACATATATTTTCATAAAAAATTAATTTTAATCTGTTTTTCGGTTTCCTCTCTAGCGAGACGGGCCAGGCTCTTATGTGGGGACCGATCATACTGTTATAAATCACTCCTTTCCAAGCAAAAATAAAAACAACCGCGCCCTAGTGCGCAACCGAGCTGCTCCGCAGTTCGCAAGGGATGAGTTGAAGACTCAGGAGAGGCACTAGCTCAAAAAAATTTTTCCTTTATACATCTTTTTATCTAAAATTAATCATGATTTTCTTGTGTTAATTATTTCCTTATGACAATATACAAAATGTTTGTTGTATTTACTTGTGATACAACACATATCATGTGGCAGACTATTCCAAAGATACCTCCCTAACTGCTTGAGGCCTCATGGAAGAGTCCAGCAGACCTTGTGCAGAACACAGTATATCATGGCAGTCAGCCTTCAGAAAGACATAGCAAGAGTTTGGGGGGGGGGGGGGGAAGAGAGAGAGAGACAGAGAGAGAGAGAGAGAGAGAGAGATATTAAAAAAGTAACAGAACTGCGACTATAAAAAGAGACCTAAAATAAAAAACTGCACCCCCTAGTTCACTCCCTGGCCACTAGGGAAACCAACCCCACTTCCACCGCCTCCATTACTCAGCGTGCCTGAACTCGCCACCTGATGAAGCTGGCTGAAGTCAGCAAAATGTCATGCAACTGCGCACTCGCGGAACAATGTGCTTGTCCTTTTGTATGTGTGTCACCAAAGATGTACAGAGGATTTGCCTTTAGGAAAGGGGGTGGGTTTCAAATGAATGTTTCTTAAATGCATGTACAAATAATGTTCCTGCATTGCTTATATATTCTATAATAATTTTTTTAAGCTACAGACCTTGGCATGTTTTACTATTTTTTTTATTTTTAACCGTGCAATAGTGTACTTAAATGTAAAATATTGAATAAATCATACTTGTATCACAAGCAACATGAAATCTGTGACTTAAATTTTATTGAATGCAAGGGTATAGTTCCTAACATGTGCTGAACTAAGCAAAAATCATTTTGAGAAATATATTTATAGATTCTGCATTGTTAAAAAATAATGTGTCCCTCGCCACTTTAACAAATGCTCTTGCCTCCTAATTAACATACAATCTAATATGACCACGACGCATATGGCTGTCGCTCAACGAAGATCATAAATTGAAACAGGAATTTCAAAAGTTTGTCACCCAGATGTCAAAAGTTGCTTTTTTCAGTATTTTATTATGTAGGGTAGCCATGAATTTCTCGTAGAACATCATGTGACTCTAGTTGTGAAGTACATATCTGACATTTTATATTTCTGTTTTAAAACATTTGTGATTTTGACTGGATTTATTTGCTTGGACATACTCTATTGCGAAATAAATTACTGACAAAAGAAAACAGTCATTTATTTCACAATGGAGTATGTCCAAGCAAATAAATCCAGCCATGCACTCCCATTGCACAGTTTTTTCAAAGATCAAACTTGTGATTTTGTCCTCTATTATTCAGAACTACTGCAACTATCGTAAAAATAATTTGCATATCACCGTATACTGTACAGAGCTGCATTGTGATTTGTAGATCCTTACACTGTGCCTGCAGTGCGAAAACTCGAACCCCCTTATAGGTTTTCCGATAGAAACATTTTTAAAGTTTACCCACAAAACTACAAAATTAGCATTATCGAACAAATAACATACAGTTTTCAATTAATATAAGATATCACAGTATTAACAGTTTAATTGAAGGTTAAACTTTATTTTTTATTATTTTATTTACTTGTTTGTGGTGCGGGTCCTTAGGCTGCTGCTTAGATTGCCTGCCTAACATTAAAATATTACAGTACAGAAGGCACGTTAAAAGAAAACAGGGTTATTTTATCTGTTATCTCTGGTTAAAGACGTTAATTGCTCTAAGATACTAGCTAGTACTACAGTTACATGGTACGTAGTGAGATAACTTATGTTGAAAGAATGACACTATTTTTTCTAGAAGTTCACAATGTTTCTTGCTAAGAAAATTACTGTGATACTAGCTGGCAAACATTTCAGCAAATGTAAATTTTTTTTTGTTAGAATTTTAAAATATTTAGCTTTTTCTATTTAAGTAATATTACAAGACCTCTGTACTCAAAATTACATATTAGTGGCACATTTTTCGGCTCTCTAGGTGGTTAAAATACGTCACAATATTAGTCTGGGTAGGTCAAATTTCAGCTTGAGGCATTCAAACAGTTATTGGAATACAGTTTTCAAGCGTCTATTAACTTACATCAACTCGCAGGTCACAGTTAACCA
>PNEQ01030676.1:22035-47406 GCA_003012365.1 Medauroidea extradentata
AAAAAAAAAAAAAAAAAAAAAAAAAAAAAAAAAAAAAAAAAAAAAAAAAAAAAAAAAAAAAAAAAAAAAAAAAAAAAAAAAAAAAAAAAAAAAAAAAAAAAAAAAAAAAAAAAAAAAAAAAAAAAAGGACAAAGTGAATATTTTAAGAAATGTTCATAAATTAACATATTGCTGCCGTCATTGCATTACAATAAGATTTAACAAATGTTTAAAATAAATAGCCTTTTTTTAATTTCCGCAATTCAAGATCCTGAATTGCTAGCAGATCTTTAGACCAAAGTTAGTGATGGTCACATGACTGAACAAACCTACCTAATTCCAGCATGTTATTTAATGTAACAGTCTATTGGATCACGTATTCAGGCATTTACAAAAATGTAAATTAGTAGGTATAATCTACTCAAAACTACATGTCACGTGATTGGATATAGTAAGTCGTTAGATGTTTAACTGTTTTATCTCAGTGCACATAAGCTCGAAAAGTAATATGTTGCCGGTCTATTTAAAAAATGCGGCAAAATCTGAAGAAGTGGTATATTTAAGTCGCGTGTCTGGCAAACCTGTATTATTAGACCAATCTCGGATAGTGCAAAATATCCTTTTCGTACTGCTACAATATACATATGTGGCATTACAGGGTGTCTACCCAACACATCCAACAAAATTCAGCAAGTTCTTGTGACCTATGTATTTATGCTTACTAAATACTTATAACGTCGTCACAGCTGCCACATGTAACTTTTTAAAAAGCTATAAAAACAAAGATTATATAATTTTCTTAGTTTTTTAGCTTTCTCTCAATTTTGAGCAGTTTTTCCTTATTTTCTTCTAGCAGTATCTTCTTTTTTTAACTCTAACATCTTAATATTGTACGTTGCTCGCGTCAACAAAACGGCAGCGATTTTACGAATATACTCTCGGGAACGGCATTAAGTGACTAAGTTTGATCTTGTTGACGATGTAGTTTTTGCATTAACTTGGCTCTTGCAGCATACATACAATATCTGGGATTGCCATCGTTAAAAGGGCACAAGTACCGAACACAGTACAGCACAGGGGTTGAACCTGCAGACAATTCCAACCGAAGTATATGCTCATTTTTCGAAGCTAAAAAATAAATGTGCACAATTTAAACATGTGAAAATAAACTTCTTGTTCCTACACAGAGCTCAACTGCCTACTTACAAAATCTGTGACCCTTTGTTAAATTCCGTGACTTCCATGACCTCGTTTAAATTCCATGACTTCTGTGACCGGTAGACACACTGAATTACAATAGTGTACCAGTAATGTAACTGTACAAAAATGCTAGAGCTAATTTCAAAATTTATCCATAGCAATAAGAGATTGCAAAGTGAAAGTTCTTTGACACGTAACTACTTTTTGAGAGTAGTATAAGCAAATAAATTTGAAATGTTCAAAACATGTATGTTCAAAATGCCTAGTAATTAATGATTATATAATTTATTCCATATCTGAATTACGTTCTTGTAGCGACATTTTTACTTGAAAAAGTCCTCTAGACTTCTTGTCCAACAAAAAATTTTACACAATGCAACATTACTTTTTTTTTTTTTGGTGATAATGCACTCAAATTCCTTACAACAGTTTTTATTTTGTGCCTATATGTGGAAGCCGCTGTTTGTGTACTTTTTACACGCACTTTCTTTTTTTTTCGCCTGCTGGCAGCTATCTAAGAAGAGATCAAGTTACATATTAAGAGATCTTGCAGGTCGATAGACTGTACTCGCACAAGGTTCTTACTCGGATTTAGAGTAATGTCCACTCTATTGAGTAAGGTTTTTGTAAGCGCCTTTTGTCTTCAGATGAATTATGATCAAGTTGGAGTTTATCAGGTTAAATTGGTTAACCATTTGGTTTGTTGCTAAAACTGCCAAATTTTTTAAAAATGTATGTCCCTCGTAGTGCGGGAATCAGAAGTGCATTAAGTTCTGTTTTAACTAGAAGTATTGGATAAAAGTTGTCATGGATTGTTATGAAACATTCGTAAATTTCAAAATAATATGCTATAGCGTGCTTCGAGCAGCTGTTGCTTGAGTAGTGCACTTCAATTCGTAAGCAATTTGTTCGTGAAATTCAGTGCGCACTGTGATGAGCATTATTTATGCTTATTGGTATGCCTGTTCGCGATTTCTCTTCGCTACTGCAAGAGTGTAGGGACGTAGTGGCAATACAAGAAGAATCAGCAGATATATTCGTAAAAAAAGGTAAACAATAGATAAAATGATGCCATCCCTTGTCATTCCACCCACCCTTTGCCAAAAGACATTACCTTAACATGCACAGTAAGAAATGGAGTACGTCACAGATTTTGTTACTGTATTAATGACTTAAGTACAAATACCAAATACATATAAATACGTTTGATAATTGACATCATAGTTCTAGGGGAAGGGGTTTGGATCCAGCAGATCCACTCTTAGGTGCGCCAATGTGTCACAATCAAGAAGTACCAGTCTGTGAGTACCTCTACCCTCTGCCTATTTATTTAATTGGTTTGCTTGTTCATTTCTTAATATCAAATAATTTCTTATCCTGAAAATGTTTGATCAGAATCATGATACATAATCTGAAGTGCTTAGTCAACATCTGCAGTTAACATTCTTCTCACAGTCAAAAGTTCCACGAACATGCTGTTTTCTACACTAAATTTAAACAAAACTAGCACTAAGTTATAATAATATTAGTGTATTAACAGTTCTACATTGTTATTTTCTATGTTCAGGTCAATGTAGGGCATCAGTCGCTCTGTAGTGGATTATTTTATTTTTTGCTTTTTTTAAATTCTAAGAAGAAAAGTGTGAAATTTGTGCTTATAGCGAGAATTCTAACTACTGCATGTATCTTGTGCTACGCTACAAGCATAGCACTTTAACTTTTAACATATATTTACACTGCAGTTGAACAGCTAATTTTATATTCTTAATTTGCTTGACTGATTGCCTAAATATATGTTAAAAGTTCAACTGCGATGCTTATACTACAGCGCAAGGTAAACAGAATTCATGCTATAATCACAAATTTTTTTTCTTCTCAGAATTAAAAAAAAAATTTAAATAAAATAATTTGACATGGCAACTTGACCCTCCTTCCCCTATTATAACCAGACTATAAGTATTTACCAATATAGATTTCTTGTGCCAAATTAATATTTTTTTAAAATTACTTTTAGATATTTTGATAACCTTGTAATTATAAATGAACTTTTGGTACTGGTTGATAAGCTGTCATAATAATAATGAACAAAAGTCAAACAACTGTGGCAAGACTCAAATTCACAAATGCAGAGTCCTCAAACAATACAAACAAATAATATATATAAAAATATATTATATTCCATTATCAATAACTTTCCATATACCAATATAACACAAAACCAAATTATATACTGTATATATTCTTTTTACAAAAATATTTCCTTACAGAAAATTAAGGGAAAATCATGATCACTAAAAAAAAATTCATTAAAATTCTAGCACGTCTTGCATACATTTCAGCTGCAATAGAGCCAAAAAAAATTCACTTAACCAAAAAATTATAAAAAGAACTTGTTTTTTCCACTGCAAATTTTGAACCCAGGTAAATTACAATGAAGATTTTTTCTTCTTAAAAAGCTAAGAACAATAAAATAGGTTTTGTTGGATCTCATCAAAATTAATTGGCTGGCAGAAGACACCATGCATCAAACATAACATTCAGAATTTAGTGACACATCCAAGCTACTCTCTTCACTAACCTAACAGCTTGCTTTTAGTAAGGTTCCCAAAATTGTAATAATATAGAAAAAACACATTACAATTATATAAACAATTAAGTTTAACAAGAGTTTCTTTTTCAACACCTTACATCTACAAAATGAGGTTTACAACAATACCTTTCACAGGCACGAAGGGTATCGCTTCACTGGCTGGACTAAGTTAACGTGTACATTTCACTTCTTCCTGTTGACTGTAACTGGGTAATTTACAGACCATGTTAGTGGGAAGGTTTGACCTTGGGATTAAACTAGCTACGGAGCTGTGGTCATTAAAGCCCACGCGAGCACTTCTGCTGTCTACATTGTGTGTTATTTGTTGGTTTGAAGTTAACTGGGTATCCTGTTGCCATGCTTCAACTTAATATTTTTTCTGCTGGAATATTGAAAGACAACAATTGTAACAAAACCCCAGCAACATTTTATAACTGCAAAACAGACATGTTTTCATGGAAATGAAAGTAACTATAAAAAAATAATGTCAGTTAATCACTGGAAACTGTACACCAGTGGAGTCAGGGCAAATTGGTTAGTTAAACACTTTTGATTAAATGACACAATTTTAAATACAGTGATATGAATCAAAGTTTGCAAGCAGTTATCAAAACTGGAAAAATATAGTTTCTGTGTAGTTAATATACACGGTACCTGTACAAAGTACACTCTACACTAATATTCTGAAGCAATTAAAATATTTCCTCAAAAACTATTGTAGAAAGAAAAAATTCACAAAAATGTATTTCACTCAATTACAAATTCATTCCAAACATAACATAACTATTTTTACTATGTTCGGAAGTAATTGTAGAGTTTAGGCTACTTAACTAAAATATCCATCAAATCAACTACCCATAATTGTAGACGTACATATTATACAAACACTGTACTAAAATGTGTGAACACTCATACACATTAACATAAAACAAATATGAGTTACAACAAAATATCATAGCCACAACAACTAATAAACTGTTTTTCCACATAGAATAGGTACAGATGTTTTAATTAAATTCTATAAAATGATACCACTATAAATTATTCATTGAAATAAAATTCTGAGTTTAGTTTTGTAGTATATACTATACAAGCAAGTTTCAATACTAGTACTGAATGTAAACAATATTCCTTTATCTCCCCTGTCTCAAAGTTTAATAGCAATGTACTACACATATTAAATGCCGTTAGAAAGATAAGTGTCATATGCTGTAACGAGAACTATGCACAGGCAGGAACAGCAATTATTTAATAACTCTCTCCAGAGACTTCCAAAACTGGCATGTTGATGCTTACATAAAAAAATTACCTATATAGACCTACACTCAAATTAGTAACTACAAATAAATTTCACTTCACCCATAGTTTCTTTTAACATTAACCACAAAGCATCTCTTACGTAGACCAACTAACATCCATAAAATAAAGTACAATCAATCACCAAAGAATCTTATATGTCACTGTACATCTAACATACAATAGTTTTATATGATTACAGTGTTTAGTAGTTACTGTATTATACTAACTGCTATGATCCTAAACAATTGTTTGCAGAAACCATGTAAAACCACATGTTAATGATTAATGACAAACAAGACATTCATACTTACAATATTAAAACTTGCTAATTGGTAACAAGATGCCTTGTAAATGTGCTACATGAAAATGGTTATCAACTGAATGTTAAATGAGTGTTGGTAGCATGAGGAAAAGAAAACAAGCTTTCTGGCCTTGCTGATAATATTCAGTCTTTTCCTTTCAACAAACTTAAGTCATCTTGGCATGCATGTCGAGATAAGAGCACACAGCAGGTCAAGCGACAGAAGTTCCTTAAATAATGCCCTCATTTTCATCTCGCTACAACCATCCTTGATATAGACTTAACATGTTCAAAAGGTCGTACAGTACTTAACATTACAGCAAGTTCTGAAATACTGTATTAATTTTAATAGAAAGGGCCACACATCCTAACTCATGCCTAAAATGTTCAAATGTTACTAGCCGATACGTAAAGGAAGAAAGATTCTTTGAACTAGGGGTTAAATAAATTTGAAAGGCAAATCATATTCAAGCTCGGAACAATACTAAACTCCGGACACAAAATCCTGGCTGCATCACGCACAGGGGACTTGTTTTCAAATCCCCCTCGATTGGTTTCTGAACGACCACCTAACCTTCGCAACAGATTATTCAGTTCGAAACTACATACATCAAATAACAACTGTTAACAAAACCATTAAAACCCAGATGCATCAACACTTACAATAGCCATTGCTGTGGTTCCTCTGCCATTCAGCAACCCTTTACCTCATTCAACAGCAGACTCACAAATAACATATATCCCAATCAAGGCAGTTATAACTGTGCCACAAAAAATCTGATATACCAGCTACAGTGCAAACACTGCAAGACAGTGTACATAGACCTCACCACTAACATTTTCAGACAGAGAATGAACTAGCCACAGGGCGGACATCAAACAAGCCTTAGCTGGGCAAAACATATGTTCTCAAGAGAAGCCAGTTGCAGCTCATGCAATTTATCACAACAGCAGAGTAGTAAAAGCCTTGTCACCTTCCTACAATAGTTCAGAACTTAAATGCTGGGAACTGGCGCATTAATACATTACCAAATCTAGACATGAGACAATCTCTATACCCCAAACCCCTCTCCTTGTTTACTACAAACTACCACCACAAGACAAACATCACTGCTTCAAGATTCAAAATTCCAGCTGCAGCCAAGTACGCCTTCCAGCCACTAGGCTTACAAGTAACTGCACACACTGCCGACTAGACTGCAGCGTGCCAGGACAGGATCGATCGAAGAAATTAAAACCACATAAAGTAAAACCAGTACACCAATCCTGCATTCTGCACATCTTCAAAATGTGTAAATTCCACCATAAGAACATGTATTTTTCTGTCAAACTCTGATAATAGACAAAAAAAGACAGCCAGCAACTACTGGCTATCCGATATAAACATACATGTGCATACTTTTGACTGTGCGATTCAAAGTCCCTGACTAAATGTAACATATGTTGCCAGCCAACCGAACATAACACCTTTGAGATATGCAGATATATTTCATTTGGCTTCAGAGCGAGTCTCATGTTCCAGTGCTACAATTTAAACATACTGTAAACTACATACTTACATCTTTGACGCTAAACTTAAAGTAATAGGTGGGCAGAATCTTAACATATATTGTTAATGCTCAAAAGTTTCATTCAACATATTATACTGACAAATTTAAATGTAAGAACTGCACGTAACATTAGTCTAAGTAAAATTCACAGGAAACACCTTTTATGTTAACATACGATCCACACAAGGATTGTTGAATGGGAGTGCATGGTTGGGGCGGAAAAAAAATCACGGACGTGACATAACTTGCATTAACCAAGCCAGTGATGTGGTGGGGTGGAATAATGCTCTGCCACTGTTTTTGTGTGAAAAAATAATGTGTGTGTGTGTGTATATACATATGTATATGCAAAAATTTTTTTACACAAACAATTGTCAATGTGTGCACCTGTCGTTTTTATCTCTTCCCCCATAATTTACTCTGCTCTTTACTAAATACCTCTATATAAACTTTTTTATTACAGAATTATTTAATGAATATGTAAAGCTGGCATGATGCATACCTTTCATTGTGTGTCCACGGTTGCACCATAACAATGAGTTAAAACTTCCATTCTTTTGCAGTATTACATTTAATCCAATTTGATACAGAGGCTTCGCTGGCCACATGCAGCACATTGTGGTATTTAAAAATAAAAACAAAACTGCAAGCAAAATATTCAACAAATTTCTATTTTGACTTTTATCTAATAGCAGTGCCCTGTACCCCCTCTGATTTGTGCTTGGCTTTTATATTTTTAAGGAGGAAGCAGGACATTGACATACTAATTGCAGTGAAATGAGTTGGAGCAATCGTGCGACATAGCTCTGTGTTATTCAATTCTAGTTATAGGACAGCTACAAAACTAAACGCTACATCTGTGCAAACCGGCTACATTCCTGGTTCAGTTGTGTTCCCCATTCTGTTAATTTGTGCATATTTTTAGATTACGGTTAAGTGCTGAGGTTTTATAGTTTCTGATGGCCATATTACAGTACTAGGAAATAAGCGATTGTTTTAATCAGTTACTTACACAAAATGAGGTCAGTCGTATTGAAAATGGAACATTTCAGCTATTTATTTACAGTAATAATGTAACAAAAGCTAAAACAAAAAAACCTTGAACGCTTTCTTTTCTTGCGTTGTTCCCGGCACTAATAGTTGTGCTGGTGTTTCACAAATCTTCACTACGTATCTCAGCCACCTCGGTTTAGTTTAATAAAGTAAATGACTCACCTATAGACGATGACTAACCTGTAAAAAAGATAAAGATAGTTCCCGTGAAGTTGCAAGTAATGCTGGAAGTGTGGGACTTCAACACTAACAAAATGTTTGGAATGAAGAAATGTGATCAAGGAAAAAAGACGCTTTCCAGTGGATTGATTGCAGGCAAGGTAAGCTAGGCTGCAAAGTATGCTCTGTAACTCAATAAGGGGAATTTCTGTAGCTAATTAACGGCGTTCTTATTCAGTGAACTATTACAAATCTAACAGATCAGATTATCTTAAATAACTAAGAAAAAAATAATCGAACTCGAGCAATCTAGTGATCAAAGTATAGCACAGACAATTGCTGAAACATTTCTGAAATTATCAACTAAACATGTTTGGGAATCTGCAAGTGAAGTTCAGCATGAACCAACAAAAAAAGCAATATTTATATCAGCTTATTACATTGTGCAAAATGACCAATCTTACAGAGATCAATTTGGTATGATTGAGCATCAGAAGATAACTTACCCCATCCAAGGCAGTTAGTTGTGCTACCAAGGACTTGATCTACCAGCTACAGTGTAAACAGTGACACTGACTATATTGACCTCAACACCAACACTCTAAGGCAGAGAATGAATGGCCACAGAGCTGACACCAGTCAAGCCATAGGAGGTAACGACACCAGCCCACAGGAAAAACCAGTTGCTGCCCATGTAACCCATCATAACAAAGACTATGACTCATGCTACAGCACTAGAGTGGTGAGGGCTCTGCCACCTACAAGCAACAGTTCTGAACTCAGACGATGGGAACTAGCTTATCAGTACATTACCAAATCCAGGCAACCACCACGTCTCAATATAAGACAACATCCCAAGTCAGTCATTTTCCCAAAACCATCTCACTTGCATCCCCTCACAAACCCTTACACATCCTCTTCTACAGGACACTTTTGAATCTCCCGCTTCATATCAGTTCAACCAAAGGCGGATAGGGGCAGATATTATAAACCTCTTTCGAATGACAACCAACTGCTATCCCCATAGAGAAAGCATTGGTGAGCAGTTGGTTGTCATTCGAAAGAGGTCTATAGATACGGCCCTAGGTGTGTAACATCGGTACATCGACAGGCACACCGCAGTCAGTTATGTCTCTTTGCTCTAGGAAGCCGCCCAAAGCAGCGAAACGTCGTAATACGCGCTTCCATGATTGTGTCATCCTCTGTATTCGTGTGTATATGTCAAGTACCAAAAGTAAGTACTTGTGCGTCTGTCTTTTGTAAATACTAACTGGGGTAAAAGTTGGTGTTTGTTTACAATCTCGATATAGTGCTGTTGAAAGTACACAACACATTTCAAAAGAAATTAAGGAATGGATTAAATACAAATAAAGGGTGTATCTGGAAAAATTGTAAGTATAATCAATCAGTCGACCAGCTTAAGTTCAAAATCTGTGTTAATAGTTAATTTGAAATATGAAATAAGCAAATAACAACCACCCTCTTATTTATTTTTAGATCTGTTATAACTTTCTGTTCAAAAGTCTGAGACTGTTTTTGTGTTTATCATGCTGTCTTGAAAAATACAGATTAAATAGTAAATATCTCAAACAGCATTTAGTACGATTTTCAAGCGACAGTGCTAGTGTTATGCTTGGAAAACACTAAAATCATATTCCAATAACAAAATTTAATGTTTGGTACAGAGCCAGACATTTGCTGGTGGCACATGATAATGTTGTCTTAAACAATGGTTATGTAATGTTGGAACAAGTGTTATGTCTTGTGTTATCCGCACCAACGCCAACAAACTGTCGCTGAAATTCTGTAGGGTCTGTGGTGGCGCAGTCGCCACACTGATCGTCTCCCACCTTAATGCATCAGACTCAGTTGCCGACGTGGTCAGCCCCCAGGTGTTTGCACACGGGGATCATGTCGGAACAAAGTCTCAAGTCTGCAGGTTAACTTGAGGAATAGCTTTATTCCAGGTGCTACTCCATATCCACAGCATTCATTCTGAAGATATGAATAGTTTTAATAGCCTACATGACAACTCACCTACATCTTCACTCCACCAAGAGAGGTGGCATAATGATAATACATTTGCCTCACATTCAGGAGGACGTAGGTTCAAATCCCCTCTCCAGCTATCCAACTCAGTAAAGACAGTGCTGGCCAAGTCCTTCTCCAGTCGCCTTCAGTTACCTACTTTCACTCTCTGCATAGACTGTCTCACATAAGAATTCCATTTTTTACAGTTCTAGAGACAATCATGTGTACAAATTTCTACAGAAAAATATGTTTAAGTTTGATGTAATGTACAATTTGAGAGCTAGCTGAGTGTGTCTGTGCAAAAATCACTTAGGAGAGAAGAAAACACTGCTTATTCCATGGCAACAGCAGCAAAAATACTACCAACACATCTGTCGAAAAATGGAATTCTTACACAAGACATACTATGATGACTTGATGTTTTGGCAAAACATCAAGTACAAAAATAAAACCTTATCCACCTCACATTACCTGACCAGCCCATCAGCAATTTAAAGCCCCCACAATCTGCTACTAATAGCTGCATTTAGCATAAAAACACAAGACATCACTTTAGTTGTAACTGATTCATAGATAACGTACCAATATGAAACAATAAATAATTAACTTACAGTACCATTTTTTGCATAACAAGTGTAACACCCTCTTAGTTTTCATGGATGAGAGTTGCTACTGGAGTCCATTTTTTTCTGTTTTGTACTTCATACTTTAATAAGGCTGTATCAAGAAACTCTGACATTTAACATTCATTATGGCAGCTTTCCTTGCAAAAAAAATCTGGTTCAACTACACTTTTAAAGGTGATTTGGTTACACGCCTTAGAAATGGACTTAGCCTATATGTCACATATATCTCTTCCATACGTATTTTTTTCATGACGAACCATCCGCCTAAGTTTGTCAGTAGAGTTAAGTACCACACTTTACAATAATTAAGCATTGTATGAATTACCAACTGAAATTGCATTTGTTGATTCTGTAGATGAAGTAACAAGTTTGAATAATTTTCATTTATTCATGGGCAAATTATACATTTTGTATAAAAGGTACCCCAATGAATTAATGCCAATTAAATGAGTGCACTGCAGCGCTAGACTGAGTAATAGATAAATTTGGCCGTATTTTGTCAATCGGGTAAGTGGTCATTTCGTTCTGAACCGTTTCAGCAGCATGGTTTGGATACAGTTCTTTATTCAGCCATTTTTCTAAAGCAAAGGAGATATGAAAGAAACATGTACAATGGCTTACTGAAGTTATTTTCATCCACGCAGTTTTGACTTGATTTGGCCATAATGTATGACTTTTTGGCAGAACTATCTATTCTTTCTGAGAATCTACAAAATAGAGATGTTTCTATAGTCTACGCAGACAAACTAATTAAGTGATGCATCCACTTCATTGAATTTCTCAAAGAGAAGCCTGGAACTTTAATTTTAGAGGCCCAAATTGTGATCAAGAAAGGACAGTTTTGTTCCAAACAATTAACTAACAACATGAAAATGACTTCCAATAACCAGCAACAATTAAATGTGTTAATGAACTGCACAAAACTGACTGCGTGTAATTCACCTGGGTGCGGACGGGGGGTTTAGTTGATTGAATATTATTGTATCTCCTACCAGAAACAGACTTTTAATTACACATGTATTTTCACTATGTTTGTCAAACTGCATAGACTCTCCCTGGCTGAGATTGCACCACTCAGAAGATGATACCGGAACCAATTAATAATCTCCTCTAACATAGTTATTGTTTAAGACAGGACTGATTCATTAGCTTAGTATAAATATCAAGTATGGTTCAATAGTTATGTTTAAACAATGTTATGTACCATGTTTTGTAACAGCCCTAAACTTGAAATTCTAAAAAAAACTTCATTCCAATAAAATATTGCAGCTTCAGCTCTTTAAATTCAATAAAGTTATAACAAAAAAATTTCTTACAATTTTTTTACCCCCATCCCCTTGTCCACTACTCACTGTCGAAAAAGGATGCAAGAAGAATTAAAATTTTACCCTTAAAGTAAATGGGGCTAATGCAGTTTGCACAATTAGATTCATACCTCCAACTAAGTTTATATTAATACATTTTATAAATTATTAATTCTGCCAGTTAAACTGTTCAAATAACTTATTTTGCACCTTGAAATCCAAATTTTCCAGAAACCCTACTAAAATAGGAAAGGGGAATGGGAGAACCAAAGAGTCTGAAATATGAAGAACTCCGGTACTGTAAAATTTGGAACAACAACACTGAACCAAACTACGTAAAAATGTTAAGACATGACAATTTTTTATGATCAAAGTGTAACGAGTGACAAGGATGTCATTGCCAGAAAAAATGGAATGAAAAGTTTAACATATACAATTTGCAATACATGAAACAGACAGACATACAGCATGCATGAATTGGGTAGTGCAGTAAAATCCTCTTAAGAAATTTCCCATTTGGGTAGTACAGTGAAACCTTCTTAAGAAATTTCCCATTTAACAAGTTTCTTGCTTAATAAGTATCTTTGCACCTTGTCTATATTAATAGGGTTTTACTTTTCTGTTACAGTTTTTAAATGTGTTGAAATACAGAAAAACCTTAAAAGGTTTCCTGCTTAGCAAATAAAATAATTACCTTGTCTACAAGCACATGTATTACTGAATTATCTTAATTACAAATAAAACAGAAAGAGTTGTGCACAAGTACTCACAGGATGGTACTTCCAGATAGAAACACACACACATAGGATGAACACATTTCTCCGTGGACGTGCGGTCACAACGTTTTGCAGACTACATCTGCTTCATCAGGTGAGTGGAGGCACACTGAAGTCTATTGTCCAGTGGTGGTTGGTAATCAGTACACCTAGCAGCCAGAGGGCGAACTAACGTGCAGCGGGAAGTTTGAAATGAGGTTTGTTATCTGAGGTTAAGGCCAGGTGGCTGTCTGGATTTTGTAATGTATTGATGTGCCAGTTCCCAGCATCTTAATTCTGCTTTGTTTTTGTTATTCAACTGTGGTAGGGCCCTCACCACTCTGGTTGTATAACAGGAATCAAAGTTGGAGTTATGAAGTGCTGCATGTGCAGCAACTGGCTTCTCATGTGGATCAACCTCCGCTCCAGCTATGGCTTTTTTTGTGTCAGCTCTGTGGCCATTCATCCTCTGTCTGAGAGTGTTGGTGGTTAGGCCGATATACTCTGCATTGCAGTGAGTGCACTGTAGCTGTTAGATGAGGTTTTCAGTTGCACAGTTGTAGCTTCCTGGTATGGGGTAGGTTTGATTAGTCTGTCTGCTATTGAATGATGTGGAAGGTTGATGTATTGCACAGGAGCCGCAGCGTGGTTTATTACAAGGGTGAGAACCCCTGGGGGTGGTTCTATCGTCCGATGTGGTAATGGCTGGCAGTTTGGGGCGAACCAGTTTGTTACGGAGGTTGGGGGGACGTTTGAATACCAGCCTTGGTGGTTTAGTGAGCAAGTTTTGGGTGAGTGGTGAGGAGGCCAGGATTTTGTGTCCACAGTTCAGTATTGTTTTGAGTTTGTGCAGACCTTCGTGGTATGGGACAACCAGGGGGATTTCAGAATTGCCAAGCTTGGTTGAGTCGTCACTGGTTGTAGTGGCTCGCTGTATTTGTTCATGTACCAGTGATTTTGGGTAACCTCTGTTTATGAAGGCCTTGGCTATTTGTTCACACTGTTTGTTAAGGTCTGTTTGGGTGGAATATATGTGTTTGGCTCTGGTAGCGAGGTTGTATGGCAGGGATTTCTTAGCGTGGTATGGGTGGTAGCTGTCAAAGTGGAGGTACTGCAGGCTATTGGTTGGTTTGGTATGGACAGTTGTTTCAATTTTTTCATTGTGGAGAGTCAGTTCTACATCCAAAAATATTGCATGGGATTTTGAATAGTTCCAGGTGAATTTTAATGGGCTGTGGGAGTTAAGGTTGTTGAGAAAAGTGAGAAGGCTGTCTTCGGTAGAGGTCCTGGTTAATAAGCATAATTTCTTTCTATCCCCCAACAAATGTCTTGACAGGGTTTCACTGTAGTAGAGTCATTAAAAAGTTATGTACATACAGTACACATTTTAATTAAAAAAGTATTAAGTGGACCTGACTACAAATTGTATTAATGTCCAATTCCAATGAAGATTAATAAAATATCACCAGTTCCAAGAAGTGTAATTATATCAAACGTGTATGCTAAAATATGAAATAATGAAGCAAGCACAGGAGCATACAAGTGTAGTAATGAGTTAGCTGTCTGAAGCTGTCTCACTACCAGCATAACAAGTATTTTATCTTCGTATACAGTTGTTCCAATACAGACCTACAGTATTAAGTATAGTAGACTTACAGTAATCTGGTCCTCTCGGTAATCCAGCCTCACTTTTAAAAAATGTATTCCTGAATTTTCTAAACTGCAGTTTTACAATTGAAATACATAAAATTACATTACTATACTGTGTAATACTGTTTTTTTTTTTTCATATCCAGCATAACAGACCACAACATTAAACGGCACTGTATCACTATTGGCAGATACTTAACCTATTTTAAATGTATCTTTAAGCTAGTACAGTAAGTGGTATTGGAACAACTCAACATACGTCTATAATGTGCTGCAGGATTTAACACAATTTTAAGGTATTCTATGACATGCTAAAAATAATGACCATCATTGCCTATTAAAGGCAGGTACTAATTATTCTGATCATTTATGAAGCAAAAAGTAAATTCTCATTTTAAAAAAAATTAAATAAAATGCAGTAGAACCCTGATTTAACAAAATGCCTCGGGACTGGAAAATGTTTACTATAAATCAATGTTTCGTTAATTCCAACATCATATTTTCAACCCCAGCCCTACCTCCCTAAAAAAAAGTTAAATCCTCTGGCATGTTTTGTCGGCATTAAAGGCAATTTTTAAAAAGGTATGTTAGCAAACAACAATAACGTACCACATTACCATCAACTGGTAAGCCACAGAAGTGAAAGAAAAAAAATTCAGTGAAAAAAAACTTAAACTTCCAGTGGTTGCATGTCGAGCGTGCGCCAGGTGCTTTCAACTGGGATTACGATGACTTCACATTCACGTATCACTTCCCACCTTATCACGTTCATGTGTACGTAACACGTGATCAATCAAGGTGCCAGCTATATTACGATCATTCCGGTAAGCCGTACGTAGACAATGAAAAATGTCAGGAAATCAGTTGTTGAGTATGATATTATATAGCTTTGAAATTAATAGCTTCTCTAAAGCCAACAATATGTATAACAACATTAGTAAAATTTGATGAAATTAAAGTTCCTAAAATCATTTATTCCAAACAAACTGTCATACAGAGAAATGTTTATGGCAATTGTAGGTTATATTGCATGCTATATGCCAAGTGCAAATCTGATATTTTTTAGTATTAAGTACCTATACTTTTGTTTGGTTGCAAATTTTACCTACTACTAGAAAAAAAATGTAAATAATGCAAAATAGGACAGAGAGGTTTACAAAAAGTCCCAACAATATAATTCTGTAAAATCAGACTTAAAATAAAACTACTAGGTAGGCCTAGCAGAAGTCATATTTCATAATCTATTCAAGCAGCTTTAGTACAGCAGCTAATGTTATTATTTCTGCATTATTTCAAACTTTAGCATGGATATTAGATGATTTGGAATTTATTTTATGATATGTCGGGAATGAGGTAGATAGTACAAATGATCTAGGAACATAACCACCTATTAATTGTATCCTTATTCCTACATTTTATTTCAACCTTTACACCCTCATAACTAAGAAGAATGAAAGTTGAAGGTACACGCACACTGCAAATAGAATAAAATTCTTAATTTTACCGGGTTAACGAGGCTTAAACAATTCTCAATTGTTATGTCACCTACATACAAATACAGTATCATAAAACCAGCTAATTATTGTCTGGTCATTACGTTAGTGCCTAAATAATGTACAAAATTCTTCGCAAAATAATACAAGCTGTTTAAACTTCTAGGCCTAACCTTATTACGTGGCAAAAGAAAAGTTAAAGATAACACGACACAGCAGAAGACATTAATTCCTCCGAAATGAGATTGGCTCTGATGATCACGTGGTATAACTTCACCAATCACTTTAACATAAAGGCTTGACATTGACAAGCTTTAAGTTATGCGGAAGTGAACGTAAGTATAAAGTGACGCGATCGAGATATGTCCCGTTCAAGCGTGTTTGTCAAGATGTTCTCTACTTAGACGAAAGTTAAAGAAAAGCGGTTTTCAAAAATACAGCGGCGTGAAACGCCCGATGCTATCGACGAATTTCGGCTACATCTTCATAATATAACCGCCCATTAGCGACACAAACTTATGCAGCCATTTATTTCTTAGACAAATAACTTAGTAACTGTAAAAGTAATTTGAAGAAACGTAAATGGAAAATAATGATAACCTGTTAAATATGACTGCAACAATTTAAATACGTAAATAAACATCAAACAGAAAACAAGAATTTACATTTTCTACCAAAAAATAAAGTTAGGCATATACATTACTTTTTTTCAACGAACTTACGTAATACAGTTCATTAATTTACACAAACGCCGGTATCGTAATAATAATTTTATTAGTATAAAATTTATTTTTAACTTTGTTCTAACCTGCAATATAGTTGCACGAGTGTTTCAGTGTAAACAACTTTTCTTCTTCTTTGTATCCATCACCAGCGATGAACGTCAAATCCAATGTCAGCTGCTCGTGCAATGTTCCAGACGCCAGTCACTAGCATTAAGTCTCCGATTGGCTGATGCTCGTTGCTAAGCGTCATGTTGCTGTACTGTGAAAACCACTTAAACTGACCGTGAAGTCATCATAATACTGGCCTTCGGCCGCCCTCGCCCTAACATGAGAAAAGTGATTACTAAAGCTGCCGAGCCGTCAATTTATCAATCTTTCACCCACTCCTCGAATTACCGTAGCAAATTATTTTTAAAAATATACAATAAAAACTGAAATAAATGTTTGTGTTACAACTGTAAAATAACAAATAAATACATGTGGTGTGCCGTTATAGACTGTAGGTCGCAGTGCTCCGTTCAACAAACAGGTTACTGCACGCTAAAAATTCTTTACACTCTAGCATTTTTTTAGCATCTGTAAAACATATTAATTACGTTTACTGTAGTAAATTTGATGTAAACGATCTGCATAAATAATATTACTATGTATTTTTATAAATACACTGGTTTTATCAGAGGACACAACAGAAAATTATCATGCTGGACACCACTGCATTCTATTGGTAATAGAATTAATCGTTAGAGCAAGCTGTGCTGTTGCACATTCTGACGGAGACGTGAAGCACTATCTGTATATTAGTTCCCATGCTGTCCACCGCCGTGCTGTGTAGACTGGGTACCTAGATGCTCATTCACTCTCCAGCCACCAGGGTGAGGATCTAGGCGCGTACTTGTCACGCATCACAGCGTCGCTCGCTCGGCCGTGCACGCTCAGCTCGAAGTCACTTCCACAGCCAAGGTTGCAACAAATTTTAGTGAATATTTTTTTTTTTTGGTTTTTCGAACAATGGGTTAAGACTATTTACAGAGAAATAAGTATATATTGTGGCCAGTAAAAGAATTTTTTGAGTTTATAATCCATATTATAAACGTTCTTTATGCTTTCATACATTTTTGGTTATTTTTTTAAGGTTCTTAAAGACCCTTTCAATATGTTGCTGATTTAGTTTTATTCCCGAGTTCGTTAAATCGGAGCTCTACTGTACATACTTCAGCCACTGGCTGAATGGACAATTACATTTTAGAATACGTGATTTTAATTAAAATGTAAATCTTTAGGGATAAATAAATCACATTAAGTTAGAGATTGGTGAAATAACTTGATAGCATACCTGTTTTATAGAAGTATAGCTGTACACTAATTACTGTATCATGAAAGTGTTTCTCCTCTTCTTTGTGGCATCAATACCTTATTGCACATTCTATGCACAAAACTTAGGGTGCCTGCTGATATTCAAGATGTATGGGTAAAAATTAAAGAGACTTCTTCTTGACACATAACTAGCAAAAAAGCTATATTTGAGATTTGTCTGTCCCCATCACAGATAAAAATCACATATTGGAACTTAAAAACAAACACACACAAAACATATATCCTATAAAATCTTTATCCTACGAAATTCCTGATTTGTTCCGAAAGCTTCATTCAACTGTAGAAAACTTAATGTACAGTATTCGACTAAACATTTGTTCAGGCGGAATCTCGACAACAAGTGCTCCTTTCCCAATATTTACATGTGTGCCGCTTCGATGATCCAGTTTCAGTTCAGAACACGTCAAACTGTACCAAGATGTGGCCCAATAATTAGTCACAAGGAGATACAGTAGTTCTGTACACCAAGTATGATACAAAGTTTCTAGCTACAGCTGAGTCACTACTAACTACCCTGACTGCTCCCACTGCCATCCTTGACCTCGTGTTTACTCTTCCTCTTGGGCTTGTACCGCTCCCAGTGTCTGTGGTCTAAACTATTAAAGTCGTCCTCGTGCGCTATGTCCTTTAAGTACTTGGCTAGTCGTAACAGCTCCCTATCTTTGTCACGATTCAGATGTGCTTGCTTGAAAGGCCGAATCTTCAAGCCGTTGCCTGGATTCATCAGGAAGTTCCGCCTGATGTCATCAAACATTATTGTATTCCGGGAAGTATACTGCTCAAATTTTCCCCAGATCACACCCAGTGGCTTCACCTACAACAAACAAAGTTACCTGTAATACAAATTATTAAAATTGAATGTATGAGTTTATTACAAAACTGGAACCATCTGTAACAAAAAAGCACAAAAGTATTACGACAAGTTCTGATCTAAAATTAAGTACTGAATTTATTTTAACTACAGCAAAGTTCACTGTATTTTACAAAAAAACTATCCACGTAACTCAGTAACTTTTTTAAGTTGTAAATAAATTACACTTTATTTAAATTATGTAGTGATACTCTAATCACACTTAAATGATTATACAAGGAATTGATTTTTACAGTAACAGGCCCTGGTTTTACATTGTAATTGCAAATTATATGAACGTATACTATATAATGTTCAATTTAATACAGTTTTCATTCTTCATTATTAAGTGAAAATGGTGTATGCATGTTAATATATTTCACCAAATTAAACACTACGAAATTTGAGATCACTAGGTTATGAACAAGAATTTTCTGATTACAGGTTACAGCAAAGTGTCAGATACATCTTAAACTGTGGCTAAATGCTAGCAGCAAACATTATAATATAGTGTACGTATTAATTTCTGAGTGTATTAGTGTGTCTATATATACACATGTTTGTAGAAGGCACAATAAATAGTATAAGGCAAGGCAATACGCTTATAGAACAAACTGTCACTACACCATTAACGGAATTAGAAAACATTTACAGGGTGGGTAATACATAGCAACCATTTATTACATACAAATATACATACTACTTCTACTCTGACAATGATGGGTTGTAGAGATTCAAATTCAGTTACTGTGAGACACATTTTAGTCAATACTCTCCCGAAATAATAAAATTATCATCTGTTGGGAATAATAATTGAGAGGAAGTCACACAAACAAAACAAGAAAAAAGCCAAAAATAAGAAACACACGAACTAAGCATTTATGACTGCAGTCCTCAGGTGAAAGATAAAAATCAAAGGACATCTTCAAGAACTAACATATTCACTGTCCTGTTACAAGAATAAATAATCTGTGACCATCTCTGACCTTAAAGAACATTTTAGGCTCAACAAATAGACCCCCTTAACAAAGCTGATAACTCAAGCGTCCTTGTGAGAACAGAGATAGGTATTCACGTGTTAAATTATATTAGTTGGACAGTCAAACAAATGCACATACACATGCACGTGGATGTGCACAAACTTGCCACCATTAACTATTTGGTGCATCATCATATGGCCCACACTGCTAGAGGATCATGTCTGTTTTTCCAATACCATGAAAATACACACACATTTCTATACCAACATTTTCCTCTTCTCAATGCAGATAATACATATGAAGAGTCCACTGCAAAAGGGAAGAATGTCAAGAATTTGTGGAAAATGAGTTAATGATACCAGTGTATACATTTAAGTATAAACTATCGTCTTTAACAAATAAGATGATTGTCTTGATCACTATAAAGCACCAAAGATATGGTGTACAAAACAAAAAAGGGGAATGTCACTAGTTTACACTACAAGAAAGGGGAATTTCATGTTAATTTATATTAGAAAGGAAACACCATTTTAGATAACCATAAAAAAAGAAACAGCAGCTATGTTTACCAGAATAAATGGGTTGATTACATAATCGTCACCTATAAATGAAAAAAATAGCACAATTAATGTTTATAATATTTTTAAAAAGCATACATTAAAATGTACAACTATAGATAGTATATGAATACTACAGAAAAATCTTTAATACAAGATTTAACATTGCATTTGGGTATCCACGTAGCGACACATGTAGTACATGTGATAAATACCAAGCTGATGTAACAGCACTTGAACACAGTTTGTCTGATTCATCCTTAGCATGTGATGAGAAATAAGAAATCGGAAAGCAGATAAAAACAGTACAAGTTGGAATTGAAGTCCACAAGCGTAAAACAGAAGTATTTTATGAGCGAAAGCAAAGAGCATGAAAAGAAAGCATGAAGAGTGAACAGTATGAAGCAATTGTGTTTGATTTTCAGAAAAACCTACCTATACCAAACTCACAACTAATTATCTGCACTATCGACGCCAACTGTCATTTTATTCATTCAACATCCACACTTTGTCTATAGGACATTCAGTTTTCTAATGCTATCCAGAAACAATAAGGAAAAAGGGCTCTGATGAGGTTGCATCTTTCCTTCATCACTTTATTTTTAATATTCTACATCCCCGAGTAAAGTATCTAGAGTTGTTTTGTGACTGATGTGCAGGACAAAATAAGAACTTTACTGTAATCAGGTTTATACATAATGTTGTGCATGCTGCTCAGAGACTGTATCGCATAAAAGTAACCTTTCCAGTTTGTGGTAATTCATATTTAGAATGTGATCGGAACATGGCTCTCATAAACCAGAAGAGTGCAGCAGGTGCAGCAGAGTTGCCAGAACATTGGGTTGCAGTATTTGAAAGTGCTTGCACAAAGCCATCTCCCTATCATGTTGTAGATGTTGACCAAACGCTTCTGAGGAACTGTACACAATACTTAACCCCTTTGTACATGAAAAGCTGCCCAACTGCGACAAGACCTCTTACTGAGATTATTTTTTCGCTACTACAACCACGTCTGGTAGAGTACAGAACCACATACAATGGCATGTGGGAGACTGCAGTAATGGTTCCCAAGAATGGCTTACTTTCACAAGTAAAGAAAACTCAGTTACAAAATGGAGAATTTCTGCTCCCTGAGAAACTTTATCAAGGTAACGTACAGCTGTGTCACAGTTCCTATTTGTTTCAAACATTTGTAGAGTAACTATTTTCCTGTATCATCACAGTTATTCATTTTACAGGGGTAGTTTATTAATAAAAATGATGCCTAGTGATGTTTTCAGCATTACAGGTAACAACCTCCTTTACATGTAACATTGCAGAAGCTACAGGTAAAGTTGTCACCGTACGTAATTACCTAGTTGATATACCGTAGTTTAACTGAAAATCCTTTGTTTCAGGTGAATTGCAAATTACAGTACATGGGAAAAATTCAAAGATTTGCAGCACCTCAACAGTTTTGTGGAACAGATACAAGAGTCTTCTATGCCAGACTACCACACAAAATGTCTTCTTAATAGAATGTCAACGTACAGTTTGTTTGTTATTGTTTGTCATTGAAGGATCACTGATATTCCTGCAGTGTTTGGATTAGTTAGTGACATTCTTTTTTTTTTGTTATTTCATTTGTACTTTGAGTGACATTACCCCTTTTTGTAATTTTTTATATGTATTAATGATGGTTCATTAGCCTGATTAATAATAAGTTTTCATTAATTTCATCACTGTTTATACTTATCATCTTGTGTATTGTGGTGTTTCTTAAATAAAATATTGATACACCAGTCATCCCTTCTTCTTGACCAGTTGTATCGTTTCAAACTTAAATATTCATTTCCTGACACATCGCAACATAGTGACATTCATCCCTTTTGCAGTGGACTCTTTATATCGTCGGTGTTATGGAAAAAGGGTGAATCGACCAAAGTCACTATTGTTAGATTTTCGCCCTTTTAACTTGCCGTTATCAAGAGCTATCGTTACGTAAAAATGGCAAATCTGTAACACCGTTGGTTGCAATGGGAAGGGTATATGACAAAAAGGCAAATGTAATAATGATCATGGTAAAAGGGCGAATTGTTTTATTTGCCCTTTTTACATAACATTTTCTGCAGATGTGACCGGATAATTGTTATGCTAAAAGGGCGAATGGTCACATTTCACTTTTGTTTTAATTCATAAATAGCAAATTATTTTATAAAATAAATTGTTAACTGCAGTCAGAGAAAAATTAAACTGTTTTCATTTAAACGTTTGTTGGCAACACTCATGAATTACAATCCAATGTAAAATTACTGTATGAAATATTCAATTGTATTGTCTTTAATGAACATGACTTGTCCAATATCTTTGTACAAAAGTGTATACAAAGATATTTGATGCAATAAACTACACTTCCATAGACTACTTACTCTATGGTGAGCATACTTATGTATCTTACTCTATGCTCATAGCAGTCCGCTATGTTTTTGTTTTGTTTGTAGTTTATGTTGATATTTATAGTGAGCTGCGTGATGTGGTGTTTTGAACGTGTGTTTATATATTTTGTTTTACATTTGCCATGAAAAAGGGGTGAGTATTATCGCAAGATGATTTGTTTTTGTATCTGTTAATGAGTCCATTCATTTGTGACTTCTTTGATAATTACGGTTCACAATTTTTCGGATATAATTCTTAATACATTAAAATTTGTTTTATGTATAAATACCATCTATTCTATAGTATAGTCACATTCTGTTTTAAAGTAAATGAAGTTACTTTTTCAGAGCTAATAGTGGACAAGTATTGAGAATATGGTTTATTTTCTTTATGTTCTTTCTAAACTAAGGCAGATATTAGCCAGTGCTTCTGAAATAAAAGGTGGGCGAAATATAATAAGTTTTGTTCTATTATTGCAGAAGCAGAATGTATCATTCAAGGACGGAAAAAATTATGCAACTTGCGCAGGTCCATACAAACAGCAACAGCAAAAATTCGTTCGAATCTGACCAAGTAGACAAGCAGGCCTCTCTGTCACAGACGAATGAAATATCCGTACAGTGTTTAAGTGTTAGTGGTGAACAAAAGGACTTCACTGTTTTGTTACCTCTGGAGATTTTACCACCTCCAGCAACAGAAATCATTGTGCTGAATGAAACTCTTCAAGAACAAAATGAGATTGTTAACCTTTCTGCATCAACATCAAACTTGATAGACGAGTGTTTACTTGAAGAAGAGGCAGTTCAGGTATTTCATGTGACAACACCACCAAGTAGTGAATGTTCAGTTATACATGATAAAAAAAGAACAGTCTAGCATTAAAACAAATTCTAGGAACGGTTTCGTGTGTTTTCATTGCTCATAAGAGTTTGAAAACAAAAAGAATTTACGACATCACATAATATACGAACATATGGGTGCGGAACAATCATCTTCAGAGGATGATGTTACTAGTGAAAATGATGGTGTACATCAACATAGAAAGAAAAAACAAAAAACTGACAATCGATTGACAACTGTCGCAAAACGACAAGAAAGGAAATGTTTGAGAGTTACTGGAAAAGCATATAACAATGTCAAAGGAAATAAAGTAAAGGGAAGAGAAAGAAAAGATGACGTGTTGTTCCGTAAAATGCCCTTTTAAATGCAGCCAAACATTTTCAGCTAGCCAGAAGGATGACTGTTTCTTTGCATTTTGGAAAATGGGCGAAGATGATAAGAGCCAGGACAGACAACGACAATATATTGCCAGTCACATTGAAGAAGTTGAACCACAAAGAAGACGTACAAATACACCTTCACGCAAAAAACGCAGCCTCCAATATTACTTAGAAAAATACTCTGAGCGTGTGCGCGTTTATCGTTCATTCTTTTTGGCAGTACGCGATATTACAGAAAAGTTTGTTAGGGTATGTCTCACCAAAAAAAATGACGCAGGTGTTGTTTCAGCAGACAGAAGGGGTAAAAAACAAGCCAAAAACAAAACTCCTTCTTGGATAGAACAACATGCCCGTGAGCACATTTTGTCAATCCCTAAAGTAGAATCCCATTACTGTAGACAGTCAAATAATAAGCTTTATCTGTCTTCACAGCTAAATTTGGAAAAATTGTACTCTCTTTATTTGGAAAAATGCCAAGAAGACAACTTAAAGGTAGCAGAAGAGAATAAACAGCTGGGTCCTGAAAACAAAAAAAGTCTTATAGAACCTGTATATAAAGCAACCTATAAAACCTATTTTTATTCTTATGGCAATCTTAGTTTCCACAAGCCCAAAAAAGACCAATGTACCAGCTGCAACCGCTATGAAGGCTTGAGCGTAGAAGACCAACATTCTGAAAAAGAGGAACACGATAGACACTTAAAGGATAAGTTAAGGGCACGTGAGTTAAAAGAGGAGAAAATAAATGAAAGAAAGGGTAGTAATGGAAAGCAAATAGAAATGAACTTTGATTTGCAAGCTGTTTTGGAATGCCCCAAGGGTCAAGTGTCATCCATTTTTTATAAACGAAAATTGGCAGTTTATAATTTAACTGTATTTGATCTAATTACTAAAGAAGGGACGTGCAACGTTTGGAATGAAACCGAAGGTAAGAGAGGATCGACAGAAATTGGTACGTGCATTTTCAACTATATCAACGACCACCCAAATGCAGAAGAAGTTTTTATGATGAGTGATAGCTGTGGAGGTCAAAATTTAAATCAGTATTTTTCAACTGCTCTTCTGCATGCTGTAAGGCTGACAAATTGTAAAATCATTGATCATGTGTTTTATGAACCAGGACATTCACAGCAAGAGGGAGATTCGATGCATTCTACAATCGAGAGAGCAGCTAGAAATATACAAGTTAATACACCAACTGAATGGAGTTTTCTTTGCCAACTGGCGAGAAAGACACCAAAACCATACAAAGTTATAACA
>PNEQ01030677.1:0-47309 GCA_003012365.1 Medauroidea extradentata
CAGGCTGTAACAATTGCAACCTAAGAAAATATAAAGGACTCCGTTCCGAATTCTGAGAGTAAAATTAATTTTGTGTGTGGAAGTACTGAAGGTAAATATACAACACAAAAGGGGAAAAATACGTAGTCGGTAACTTTTTTATTGCCTCTCTACAACTCAAGTGAAATGTAGCTCATTTACGACTCGTTGCTGAAAGTCTCACATTAAAAATGATAATGCAGCTTTATATTGGTGTATTTATAAGTTTACAACTACATTATGGTTATGTATACACAAATATCATGAATGTATTAGTCTGTAGAAGTCCCGAAAATAAAAACACGTTACACAAAAATCGTAACACATATGGTGAAAATATTTGTTGCCTACTGAGCCATCGTGACCGTAGATGTTGTGCAAGTAGTTCAAAGAACTCCCAACAGATAGCAGATCAATATAAAAAAGAAACTAGACGGAATGTGAACAAAATCGACTTCAGCACTAACGGCAAATGTGTAAATCGACTTTTGTCGATCACAGCACCTAATACAAACAATACATCAGTCGACTAAAGTCGATCACAGCACTGAAAGAGTTAAGTATTAGTGGTTTTCTGGGCCGGCATGCTGCACTCTTGCCTAGTGTTCCATTAGACATTTCATTTATAACAGTATTGTGGTGGCACTATTCTCCTTCACACACATACCACGTGCTCGTTGTACCTACGCTGACCACGTGCTCGCACAAACGCGCCCTCTGATTCATCCGTAGAATATTGCTGGATTCGGTATGTCCTCGGCTAGCTGAAGGTTCAGTGATAGAGTTACAAGCTCTTACCTCAGTGTCGTGGGTACGAGCAGAGAAGAGCGAAAATCATCAAACATAAATATTGTCAGATGCACCCTGGGATTACTATTACCAGAAAATGATGAAAGTACAATTTAGTAGCATGATGTTTATTGAATACTCAGATTCAATCTACGCAACACAGTTACAAATCCCTGTACAACACACGCGATGGGCTCTCACCTCAAAAACCAACTCTCAATTTATACTGTAAAAAATATATAGCTAAATTCGGAACAAAATAACTTAAATGCGCAGCCCGATGGCTCACGTTACCAAAAAGAAATTTGCTGTAGCCCCGATGTTAAAGGATCTCCATGGCACGTGTGCCCGCGGGAGCTCTCCCCGCGCACGTCCGATCACTTCGACAGTCAAATAGCTAAGCTCGGGAAGCTGAGCTCCCAGCATCCTCCTCACTCTTCACAGGAAGTGCCCACAGATGGCACACCACGGCATGACCTTCCTAGGTTAGCACTCTACCTACCGAGAGCATTCCTAAACTCATTGAAACGTTTGTTTCCTCGGATAAATCACATTATTCCAGGATCCATTTACCATACTTAATCGCGCTCGGCGATCCTTAAGGCTATACATATCTCTGGGCAATCCACAGGAAGTAAAAATTACAAGATGGCATTCTCCCTTAGTGAAACAATAACAAATGATTTTACATACGTGATTACACTTTCCTTAGCCCTGAATGCTCTCGCCTGTCACACATTACCCTCAAATTGTTAACGGAAATTACTTGTATTTATGGTGCAGCCCACCGCTCGTAAATTAATAGTTTTTATACATTAATTACAATTGAAAATACATCTACTTTAATTGAAAGTGTCCTGCTGCACTTCTGCTGCGGTCTACCCCAACATAGAAGTGTTGAGTCCCGGTTTTACGACTTACATATAACTCCCACGTCTTCTCTTAACTCTAATACACGGCGATCTCGACGCACTGTATTATGCAAGCCAGGTTTCCCAAACACTAGGTGACGCCCCCTCATTATAACTAGTGCCCCACGAAGCATCTCGGGATCACATTAGACATGTGCTGATGCCGAAAAACGTGTATAAACGTATTTAAGAAGTTACGGAAGTTAAGTTTACGGTTACGTTACGTTTATGCCAACATGAAACCACAATTCTGCACAACAAACAAATTTATAAAAAGAAAGGGATAGGGTGAGTAGGCCAAGTACCTTACAGTATGTAACAATCTTGATTTATGCTGTAAGTATGTTGTGCTGTTTCATTTTTGTTAAAGATACAAGAGACAGTAAATTTATAATGTTGGTAATGTGGTAATAATTTGTATATGTAAAACAGTTGGAACGTGCTACAAAAATGGTTAAGAGTTGGGTAAACAATTTGATGAATTGATTGATAAAAAAATAATAAATATATTGAACAGTGATATGTGTGTAATATGTAATGACCATATTAAATCTTAACAAACTGTTGAAGTACAAAGAAAAGGTTTAATAAGGATAATAAATTCTGCATCATGCAATAGAGGGGTCCAGCTTAATGTACCTGAAGAACAGCATGTACATTCAGATTGCCGGAAAAAGTTCACAGATGAGAGGCGCATTGCTCAGTTGAAGACAATTACTTGCAGAATTTTATGGAGAGCCTGTCTCAATTTCGCCTAAATAAATGTGTTCCATCAGTTACGAAATTCTGTTTTTACGAGACTTTTTATTGTGGACAGAAAGCACAAATTGATGATCCTGTAACAGAAACACATGCTGTGAAAACCGATTCTGAAAAGTTTGACAAAGCTGTGTAAAGTGAATGCAAGGAAAGAAAATGTGATAAACGCGCTAGGGATATATTTGGATGTTTAGCGTGTGTTAACCATCTTTATTCAGCTGATACTATGTATCATCAAAAATGTGATGGTAACTTCCGTACTTTCCGAGAAATGCGTACAACTTTTCAAGGAGTTTATAGCACCTGTGCTACACAACTGACTGAAAAGTAAGGCCGCACACGAAATGAAGAAAGGAACCTGGCCTTCCTTAAAACTATGGAAGAATTTGATGTGGATGAAGAACAGACAAAAACAAGTAAAGAATTACAGGACATGATGAGAAGACATTTACAAGACGACTTAGAAGCTTATTCAGAAAAATTTATGATGACAAGAATTTCTGAACATTTTCGTGGTACAGTGCTGTTTTCTAAAAAGCGTGGGTCTAAGAATGTTGTTAGTTTCCGTGATAGTGAAAATTATATTTTGGTTGAATTCCACAACAGGGAAAACAATTATAAGAGTCCTGAAGACGAGTAATTCAATAATTTAGTGGATTTTGGTAAATTTTATTTTTATTAGGTAAAACTTTCTGCTGTTTAGTTATGGTTCGACATATTTTGACATGTGATGCATTGTTTTCAGCTTATTGTCATTTTAAAATGTTTTTCCCTTTGACAAACCCCACATAATGAAAAATTCAATTTGCTTAAGCGGTAAGAAGTAAATTTTTCATGCAATACGAGACATTTTGTGTGTTTATTTTCTAATTTTGTTCTCCATAGTTTTTGGAATACAACGTGCAGTTTCGGTTTTATTGTAATATGGCTTTTTCGGAACAATTTCTGAAAAAAAGAATACTGATTTTATGTGAATTAGTATGACATTAGAATATGTAACATACAGTGTGTTGCGGACTATAAAAAATATTACAAATTGAAACAAATGTATAAACAAGCAAGTTTTACCAATCAAAAGTTACAAAGTTGGCAATTTAAACATATGGAAAATCCAAATGTGTGTCCACACAGTGGACATTACTAGCGTCTGTGAGACCATCCTTTTTTAAGCCAAAGATATATGATTTCAGTTTGGTTTATGTAAAAACAAATTATAAACTTAAAAGATTATTTTGACTTGTTTGTGAGGCAAATGTTCTTAACTATCCAATATGTACTTTAATTCAGACATTCCCAGATGGACATGACAATATGCCTCTTCTTCAGTACGTTGAATGTCTAACGAGAATCGCCGCAGCCGTAATTTTATCATTGCCCCTCCTGGTCTTGGCATTGTATAATATGATGATTTCAAGTAGAAGGCCCTTGTCCTTTACCCTATATCGCACTCTACTGGAGACTCGCCACGAGTCTTGGCTAACTTGTGTCCCTCCATGAATAACTTACTGGAAGAAAATACCACAACAGCTATCTCTTACTGTTAAATTCTACATATACTATTAGTTGCTTCTAACCCCTTCAGTGTTATCACAATTGGTGCTAGTTGTTTCATAGCTGGGCAAAAGACTCTCTCTAGCGCAAACCAGCTCTAAATATATACCCATCATAAACAATATTGACTGACGTCTCTTATTGGTCATACTTCCTCCCACAGAAAGATAAGTCCTAGTTCATACTCTCGTCAAAAGGTAGTAAGACGCCCAAAATTCACTAGTTCATAAAGCATTTTTCACTCTTTAATTTACCAAAAATGCAGGTTAACATAATTTCCTAGATGTCCCAAATCTGTAGCTGTACTCAGAATTTTCATAGCTTTAATACTTAGCCTGGAATGAGCAAAAATATTGCTAACAACTTTGTCTCAGAACACTTTGGAATGAGAATTGTAGAGAATTGCTGGTTTTCACTCTCTATTTATTTCTAGTTGGCTTTTGCATTCTGCACCACTGTAATTTCAATGATGGCCAAAGGCGTCAGCAGCGACCTTAGGATCCCTGGGTGCACCATAAAATAACAATTACGGTTGTGGCAATGGTAGTGTGAGTACGAAGTCGCCCGGTGTGAGTATGGGCCCCGGCCTACCTAGGTGTGAGTGCTAGTGTGATAAGGGCTGTGGAGGCTGTTGGGAATGTGCCGGCGTAGGCACAGATTGGCGGGACAAGTCCCGCACATGGAGAGATAAAGGATTGGAAGCCTGGTTGTAGAGTCAGGGACATAAACTGGAAAGTTTTGCAACCCGCACAGACTTATGACTTAATCTATTTGATACTGTAGTTTCAATGGGCTGAACCCCTATTGATTGCTTAAGTTGTATGATACAGAAGGTGACAGATCGTTTGGTGTAGTGTTTTGGCTGTATGTTTAAACCCCCGCTTGTTGAGGTATCTAAGATTTGGAATGATAGTCACGCATTTGGACGTGACGTCACGCATGCACTTACCACGTGGTAGCACTGTTGTCTTGTAATGAAGGGTTTGTAATTTGGCAATTTATGACTCCTCTTTATGTTTAATACTTGTCATAATAATTTATTCATGGTATTCGCAACCCTGAACTTGGTAACCAGCACCATTCACGGTAATCCGAACTGTATCGACTGTAAATTTTCCGCTTTGTTTGGCAAGGTGGTAACCCTGGGGTACTTCCGGCGAAGGCTGGAGGAAGAGCTGGACCAGTTTTTTCCTTCTTAGCATGATGGCAGCAGATGCGTGTGGACTTTGGCCGGCGAGTTGCTGGATTACCACGTGGTGCGTTTTGGTATAAGTGTTTAGCTCAGAAGGGGGGCTAGTGGAGTGCGGGACGGCCCATCACGTTGATGTATGATCTAGTTAAAGTTTAAATCACGAGTGTGTATTTCTCTCACATGTTGCTATCGGCAAATAAATTGTAGTAAATTCGGAACTCTGGATTTCCTTAACAGAGTTTGAAATAGTAAAGTATTCCTACAGCATATCATAAGTGCCTCCATTCTCTCTTTCGAACCCCCCCCTCCCCCCCCCATGATGAGTTATGGGACGAGTGCTGCTATGAGACGTTGAAGGTGTGGGACTGAGCTAGTGACGAGGGTAAACATTTAGTGGTCAAGATCAGAACCACCACACCCTGTTAAGACATTTGTGAAGGAACAAAAAGAAGTATTGTTTATTGACCAGGAAAACTTTTTAAAAGTTTTAAATTATTCACAGCCATATAGCAGGGTTCAAAATAATTTGACATGTTAAGCAGTAAATTTCTTAAATATAAAACTACTGAAAATGGTTTTAACGTGCTAAAAATAGCTGAACTACAATACAGTATTATTATAAAGTATAAAAAGAGTGCAGTGCAATTCTAGTATATGTCAGCAGATATTCATGGCATAACTATCTTAGATGTGAAAGTGCATTTCTAGCAGAAGGTGTAAAAGTTTTTTTGACAGTTAATTTTACAGCTGTGCCTTTCTACTAATTAATGGTAACTGCAGTATGTTATCATTGTATGCTGACGAATATTAAAAAAAAACTATAAATTGCAATTTCTTGCATTTTGCATACATAATTTAAATTTATATTTTTTTTACAGTTCCAGAGAATGATGTTTGATAGCTGGTGTGGTTAGATTCAGTGTCAGGTTAAGGTTCTACTGAATTGCACATCCTGTTTGGCTCACAGTGTAGACTAATTTAAATGTTGTATGTCAGTGTTAAAAGATTCAACTTATTTTAATTTTGTGTTGCAGAACTGTGAAGAAGATGAGGAAGCAGAGGGCACACAATTCCAGCTCATTCAACAGCACGAGGATGTGCGTGACCTTAGCAGCAAAGAAGCAGCAGTGGATACAGAAACAGATTCTGGGACTGGACCATCACACAACCGCTTGGAGAAAATAGCTAGATTTGCTAACAGTAGTCACATCCTCCATGAAAGAAAGAAACGGAAATCAGTGTCTTTGGAAATTAACTGTGATTCTGATACTGCTCCTCTAGATGATCGTAAGACAGATGATGGTGCAATATTACAAACTTCCCCTGAAAGCTACTTGGTCACCCCACACAGGAAACGAAGGCCAGGATTTTACAATTCTCCTGCTCAGAATCCACCTTTCGTTCCATTGTGTCCACCATATTTGGATGATTTCCCACAAATGCCACATCACAATACTGGTAGTAACAGCAGTGTCACAACTCGAATTATGCCTTCCTCCATGTCTACGTCTGCTGCTACACAATATCTCGAAAGGGACAGGGCTCCTTCACCGCAAGCTACGACACTGCACAGCCAGGAACACCAAGTTGTTGTACATCAGAGACTAAAGGACATTAAGTATGAAACTGTTAGCACAGATAGTTCTCTGCAAACCTCCTCAGGCGATGTTCCTTGGAGTAGGTGGTCATTGTGTCACACGCCGGTGTCCTGTTCGTTAGACAACAGCAGTAGCAATTTTACTAAACTAGGGGCATCTCTTAACAGTATTCGTATTAAAGCAGAAATTCCTGCAAATGCAAGTTCTTCCAGTCCGATGAAATCTTCAATGAAATCAATTCCAGTACGAGAGTATCGCTGTGAATATTGTGGTAAACAATTTGGTATGAGCTGGAATTTAAAGACACATCTGCGTGTTCATACGGGTGAGAAACCATTTGCATGTCGTTTGTGTGTAGCCATGTTTAAACAGAAAGCTCATTTATTGAAACATTTGTGCTCAGTGCATCGTAATGTGATCAATGATGGTGCAGATGGAAAATTCAATTGTTGTTTCTGCCATATGGTGTTTGACACACTGCAAGATTTGATAAGACATTTGTCGGGCCCTCACAATAGTTTACTGCTGAGTAAAACATTGCCTGAATGATAGTTTGAAACTACAATGGCACCTAACTTAGTAGGGACAGCATGTGTAAATAAAATAACATTCATGCTAATTTCACTAGCCTTTAAGGTTCGAAACATCAGTGTTGTGATTGAATTGATTGAAGTTGAGGCAGTTTCCACAGTGTGCTAGGAGTTTATTTTCATTGCTGAATTTTGTGTTTTTAGTTCAGTACTGACTGCACAGTTATCTAATTACCATTTCAGACATGGTTTAAATGATCAAGTATAATTTATTACGGATGCTGCCTATGAGAGCCATGGTGCGATCAGAGACTTTTACATTAAAATTTATACTAGGCAAGGACCAATCCCCTTTCAAAGTGTCACATTAGGACAAAAATCATTTTCAACGTTGAGAAAACGAAAATTGTAATACAAAAGTAAAAATATTGGGGAAAAAATTATGAGTAGGTGTTTACAAGAGATTTTTTTTAAATTAAATTGCTTAACTGTTTATAATTTTTGAAGGATTGAAAAATAAACTTAAAAAATTCTATAGCATTGTCAGTGGTAGCGTTAATTTAGATTAGACAGGTAATAAGCTCCGTCTAATATAATTAAACATGTAAATCCATATACGTGCTCTCACCAGGGCTGTCAGGTAGCCAGCATTCTTAATAACAGTTTATAAACTATGTTAATTTGAGAAATTTGTTATGGGCAAACGTTATTTTTAAAAAAAATTTCCAGATAAATATGAATGTGATACTGCCATAAATTATGGTTATCTCGCCTGTAATAATCTTCTCCCGTGTGGTTGGCAATGTTGCAATATTTCTTTATATTATAGTAACTTGTAAAATAAGTACAGGAAAATTGTACAATTTCAGCTCTCATATTGTATCTAGTCGTACTGTTAAGGTTTTATCCACCCATTCAACTAGTCAGCCAATAGATTGACAGGTTGCATATAGATTCTGAAACTTTTTAGCATAGAAGTTTTTGCCTTTAACCAGCACCAACCACACGGGGGAACTGTACAGTTGTGCCTTTTTACTCTAGTGCCTCTTAACTGTGTTAAACATGTTCAGAGTTTATGCTTTAATGCAACAGAGTTAACAATATTTTTGTAGACCATTTGGTATGCTATTGCAACCATTTACTGTTATTGCTCTCTGAATGATCTATTTTGTGGCCTTTTAAAGGGATGGGTCCTTTTAGTCGTTACAGTTAATATCTACCATATTTATACACAGTGCCTTGAGCAAAATACTCCATGTAGTTAGTGCTGTACTTCAGAAATGTTGCAGTTAGTGTTATGACAATTGAAAGAATATTCAGAGGGTCTGGGCCAGAAAACCTAACCCACCATAATGCAGAACTAGATGTGCTAGCACTATATTGTGATAAGTGTGCCTCTGCCATTCATGGGTGAGGGGAGTGGATGTGTGCATATTTCATGCTTGCGAAACAGCATGTATTGTTTTATTTATTAACTGTCCAAGCTGCGTGCCCATTATGAATTTTTCGTAATAGTGATCGTGCTTGGTACATGTAGTGAATTTATTTATTAGGTATTTAATTTACAGAATTTAATTCTTATCTATGTTTTGATTAGCATGTAGTAAGAGTGCAAATTTTAAAAGGGCCACTGCATGCAATTTTTATGTATTTAGTCCTCACATGTTCCATGCAATGAAGGTGCACATTATTTAGGCAAATAATTTTATTAATTGTCTGGTTAAGTTGTAAAGCAATCTGTATGTCCAGAAAGACAGAAAAATATTTTGAAATAGTACAAATATAGTTATTCGTGCTTGTAAAAAGCTTGTATGGAAATGTGATCATATTGTATTAAATTTTTAATGAGTGTGTCATGCAGTATTGTTAATTCAAGTTCACTATTTAGAAAACACGTGGTGCAAGAACAGTTTTGTAGGTGAGAAGTATGTTCATATAGATAAGTATATTTTTGTAATTTTAATTTAAAATAAATTATGACATTTAACAAGCATTCTTGGCTTAAGCATTCACATTTTCACCTCCATTTTGCACCTTTAATGAAGCAGTACATGTTTTGTGTTATGTAAATGAGTTTGTGGTTTTAGTTTTGAGCCGTTAAATAACTTTCAGTAAACACAGTTAATATGAAAATTTGTGTTTCTTGCAGGTGTAAAACTTACTGAACTGGTTTTTAATAGGTAAGTCAACCAAGTCAATTACTAGATTTGCATTTCTGGTACCACAATTCAGCTGTCATAGGAGAGGAAAAATGCACATTTTACACCATATTATTGCCCATATTATAGCAGATTTTTTTACTGCCAGTTACCAATTTATAGTAAAAATAAAAAAATCCACCCTAATTGGTGTTAGTCAATTGTTGAACAGTTGAACTGTCTATTCATAGAACCCACATGCATCAAACATCTACATACAGGTGTCATTTTCTTTGGTCCCATTTATGATTACCTGCACATCATGTCTACACATATTAAATTTTTTAGTCTCTTGACAAACAATAGAGGGGCAATTATATAAAAATTTTGCTAGCATATTTCAGTAAAACCCTATTTTTACTCCCCCAATTTTGTACTCTCATTTTCCACCTCTTTTTTGTGGTCCCATATGGTGCTTTTAAATTTGAGATTTCCCTGTTCTTACACATTCCGTCATTTTACAATTTTTATGGTCCCTTGAGAAGTGTAAAAAAAAACGGTTCCACTGTAGTTGACATGGTGTCAAATATGAACAGATTTTTACTAAGGACCTGTATTACGACCTCCGAATAAAAGAGCCGAGTAAGTATCCCCAGAACATGCTATTTGTGGAATAATCAAAACGTGTTTATTATAACCTGTGAATAGCAGCTGGATAGTTATTCATTGTTTATTCAGTAGTGCTTTGATAGTTTTCTCTTACATTGGTGATAATAAGCAGACGCAAAATTCTAGAAGGAAAAGATGTGGGCTTCGCCGATGTCACATAGCTGTGCTGAGTCAAATGTTAAGATGTGCAATAAGTGATTTATCATCTCATAGTTATGTAATACAAACCACTGGGATAATCTAGCCTATAACTGCAATATCCAATAAAATATGTTTACTTCACCATATACATTTAAAGTGCAGTTTAAAATTCAGCAATAGGTAGCACTAAATTTTTAATTAAATTACATGCAAAAACTAAACATAAGATCATTTAAAATACATAAATTAAATCTTGTATACAACACTCTTCTTTTTAAGAAATGTTTAAGTTATGCTCTACCTTGTTACAGTTACATCTTCAGTATCAAAATTTGGAAACTTTGCATCAATGTCAGACGTGTTTAGCTGTTTGATGGGCGTAAATAATTGTATTAATACTGGAAAATAGTGTTTATTCTTTCTATATTAAAGTACTATATAAGAATATTTTACTTTTATACTAATTAAAAATTTTGCCGACAATTTGTTCGAAACTGTCCATTTCAAATAAACTGGTATGTACTACCATATTAAATTAATTAAATTGCAAAAATATGCTGTTAATACAGCCTTTGTTTGTTGTTGCCATTGACGAAAGGTGGTCATTTCATAGTCAACTAATGTACAAATTTAAACTGAAAAATTACTTAAATTTTTGTCTATCTCCAGAGTTCAAGAGAAGTGTTAAATATAGGCCATGTACATACCTAAGCAGTGCATTATTTTGAGTAAATGTTGGTAACCTTTGTTTTAACATGAATCCTAACCTCAACCTGCCTCTGCATTGGAAAAATGCTCGCTGCCATTTTATACTTGTTTGCCGAATGAGAGGCTATTGGCTTGTCTGAGCACCATATAGTTTATTCAGATAAAAGTCACAAAAATAGCACTATTCGGAAGTCATGATATGCTCTTAGTTGCTATCCAGGTAATAAATTTCATCTTGGGTTTTATTAGGAGGTAGTAATACAGGCCCTAAGAATGTTTAATAAGGACTATGTGTCTTATTTTTTGTATACAAAAATTTTTTAAATTATGGCTTGTTTAGAAAAGGCATTCAAACTATTGGCATGTAAGTTTTGTGCTCATGTTATGATTCTTCACCATGTGTGTTAGGCAGCATGATGATTGTGGCCAAAAATAAATATAACTTGAGTGGTTCAAAAAATGTTGTGATACTGCAAGAAGAGAAAAGGGATAAAGCTAAGCTAGCTTTTTTGCTTTTCATGTACTTAATGTATCATTGACCCTACTCATTATAGTACATTTTTTCATGGTGGTGTAGTGTAATTTTTATGGTGAACAACACATAATTTATGTAAATAGCACATAATTTATGTGAACTTACCAAGTCGAGATAACACACTGAAAATAAATACAGCTATGCAGGACTGGTGCAGCTTTAGCGTACACTAGACCCCCGATTTTACGAACCCTGGATTTAACGAAGGTAGCGATTTTACGAATATACTCTCTGGAATCGTCAAAAAATCACAAAAGTTTTCCAAAAAAAATAAAGCTATTGAAAAATGTGACGCCCACGCCGGAGAGCAATGTTTGGCCTGTGAGCATTACTACGTACATTACACAGTTTGCGTACCCCTGATTTCTTTATAACAAGGCAAAATCTTGCTCTTAGTAGATAACGAGAATGTGACAGCTAGAGTTACATGCTTTTCTTACTGCTGACAGATCACCCCCTCCCCCAAATACTTTCCCAAACATCAGCGTGAGGAAACAACTTGCAACATGTTTCCCGGGAACGTCAATCAATATCCTCCCCCCTCCCCCTGGTGATAGTATATCTTGCTGACATCCAACCTGAAACCCTCCACTACCCGTGGTCATTATCAGCTCACTTTCACGCGTTTACTAAAGCCAGTAAAGATAATCTCTATTACATGTGCACAACAGGATTTTTCGTTCCCGCATCTACCCGCACACAACCACTGAAAATTATTTAATTTTTCCTGGTGAATTGAGTAAATTCTTGTCTTGCAATTTCCTCTAGGCTGTAGGGTTTCTGGTGCAGACGCTATGGTCAGCACTACACATCAGCCAGGCAAGCCTTTGGAGAGTAAACACGACCAGGCAATGGGTAAGACAACATAAGTGACGAAGTTTGGGCTCGTTGACGGCGCTGTTTTTGCATTAACTCGACTCTTGCAGAGGCGTGCCAGCATAAAATGGCACAAGTACCGAACACAGTACAGTGCAAAGGCTTGTATTCAAACTTAATTTGATTTTTTATTCATTATTTTCGTGTTGCAAAGGATAGTACACCAGTCTCACAGCCTCCGAAAAAAAATGTTGCGTGCAACAATAATTGTAGTTTCTTTTGAGTTTTGACTAGAGTCTAGTAAGCCTTGTTAGGTTTTTTTTCCACTCACTGCTATGAACATCAAGTCTACACAATCGCGAGAGGCATCTGTACTTGGTGTTTAATTTTTTTTGTGGCATGGATTGGTCATATCGATCGTTTGTAGGTGTGATTTTAATTGGAAGGCGTCTGGCTATTGATATAAATTTAAACTTCAGTTATTATTTGCCATTTTTTGTGTGAAACGATATGGATGTCGCACTGTATTCGTGAGAAGACACTCGGTGCTCAGTGTTCTCTCTTTTCTCCAGGACATGGGTCGGTCATATTTACCGTTCAGCGGTGCCCTTTTAATCGGAAGACTTCAATCTTGTGATATAAATTTATATTTTAATGATAACTAGTCTTACTTTTCCGCAAAACACTACGAAAATCGGCACTGCATTGGATATACTTTGCGGAAAAATTGCCAATTTAAAATTTGGTATAGGGTTGAGGAGCGAAACAAGCCTCAATCGATTTTATAAAAATAGTGATTTTACGAATGCCATAAATGGAACCGTCAGTATTCGTAAAATCGAGGGTTTAGTATACATATTTTTAGAACAAAGAATTAAATCAGTGTTTTGAAGCAAATTGGCCTTTGCAGGATATGTAAAATTTCTTTACTAAATAGGAATTTTTTAAATACCGGAAATCTGTAACTATGTAAACACAAATATTGATTATTTTTAATATAAACTTTATATGCCGTAATTTCAATATTTTAGAATCATAACTGCACACTTTAATGTAAAACTGTGGCAAATTGTAATGCTTATAATTGTGTTTTATATAATGCTTTAGTTTTTGAGAATACAACTTTAAGTTATATCAGGAGGTACGGTTTCATATTTTATATGAGGATGCCAGCTATATATTATTGAAAGCCTATTTCAACTCGTTATCATGACTGGCACTTAATAGAAATCAGCAGATTTAAAGTCTGAAGTAAGCTGTAATTTTTTTGTCTGCCAGTTAAACTGCGCCTTAAACTTTTGGTTTCCACAAACCAGCATATTTTGTGCCACTATTTTAGCATCGGACATGATGTAGAGTAGATTGTGTTCTTAGTTTTGCTGAAATTGTCAAATTAATGATTTTGTAGTATCTCTTAAGTCCCTAGATCTAAAATTTAAGATTATTTTTAAGGATGAAAAGTAGTACTGTATTTTTGTGCTGTTTTTAGCAAGTTAAATAATTTCAAGTTTTTGTTTTGAGTTTGTTTTATGATGAACAGACCAATAGAAGTATCTTATATTTGCAAAACAAATTTGCGTAACATTTTTTAAGTTAGGATATGATCGTTCAGTTGATACTCTTTACGTAATAATTCTATTGCTGAGTGGTTGCAGACATCTTTACACATTTGATTGAACAAATATTGACATAGGATTTCAGCAGAAACATTTTTTACTGAAATTTTTAATGGATATTTTACTTGTGAATGTTTTACAAAATTGTGTTATACTGAAAAATTGCATTTTTAAAAATCTAAAATGTACATAATGCTTTGGTTGTGATCTAGGCAAAATACTCATACCTATGTAAAGAATGTTATGGATGTTGTGGAAATATGTGCTATGCGTCTTAAATTTGTAGTGTGTTACAGTGAAACCTCTATCCATCGTTTTTCAAGGGACCAATGAGAAAAAATGATGCATGCGAGAAAACGAAACATGCTGTGGAAACACCCCCCCCCTCCTCGCTTAAAAAAAATTAAAAACATAACCTAAAAAATTATTTTTAATATGTCCATCACATGAAAATTTGTACTCCAAATATGTGTGTATTGAATATGGTCGTAGCTCATTTGTATTACCGACGATCTAGTTTAACGTCAAAGACATTTGGCGATGTCAGCATGCTTTTCACCGGGACATTTCTCTACCTCCTTTATTATTTCTAGGCATTCTTCAAGTGAGCGAACAGATTAGGAAGGCCATGACATTGTTACAGGAATAATTTATAAATACATTTCACAGGCCTTAAAATAAAAATAGTGTACTCCACTTGTTAACAAAATTCACAAAACTGTTGCTATCTAAACGGAAAACATAACAACAACAAGATACGTATTTAAAAGGCAAAACGTAACCCCTCCGACTCGTGCGCTTGCGCTCGGCTGCCTTCTGCTTTACTTGGAAGTGCACAAAATGGTGGAAGAAAATTCCCAAAATTCTTGACATTACTGCAATTTATTCACACTTTACTGAAATGCAAAAATAAAAGCACACATTTACAATAGAACAAAATGAATTTGTACACAATGCGTGTTCGAATCTATTGAAAATTATCAACTTAAAAAAATATTTCCTCTATAAAAAAATTACGTTTTTCTGTTGGTGGCAACATGTTTGTTGTTCTTTTAACGAAAATAGGGGAATGGCAATGTTTGTGCTTACACACACAACCTACAGTACGTAAAACGTTTCTTCAAATAAGATGAACGATTGCCAAACATATTTGAAACAATAATGGTGAAATTTATAGTCAAACCAAACCAGACATATTACGTTTGTCCGTATTTTTGACAACTGTAAATGTTTTCCTTGTGTGGTTATGATACGTTGTTTACACCTGTTTGTTTCGAGAAGTGTATACGAGCGTGGTATGAAAACGTAAAATGTAAGTTAACTTTTTTTTTGTTGGCAAAAATGTCTGAACAGTCAATGCGGGAAATTTATGAATATATGAACAATCCATGTGGGTTTAGTTAACGTTGTTTATATAGGCAATTTGTCAGAACTGTGAAAAACGATCGATGGATCCGGGAAAATGAAAGAAACGGGAACGATGCAACGAGGTTCCACTGTACTTTTATTGATTACATGAAGATGTGATTTATTGTTAAAAGATTTAATGTGTGCAGTCTCATGACAAAATGTGATATAATTGTTTGTGTTTCTTATATGCAGAGTCCCGGAAAAATTGCAAACGTGATACAACTGCATTAAAAATGCACAAATGTGTAGTTAAAAATTTTACTTTCTGCACTAATTTGCTATACTGCTACTTCAAAGTGCAAAAAAAAAACCCGTTCATCATATTTAACATGTGGGTACATTACAGTAATTTGAAACATTTGTACTCGCGTATATATTCATTACAAACGACTGCTTTGCTGACCACCAAAGGCTACTGGCATTTCAAAATTATGTAATGTACAGTACTTACCACTGATATCTCTTATTGCTTATGAACAACAGTAACTGTTACAAAATTGTACCAGCAATATTACCGTATCATAACCTACCACATGCAGGAAGGCCTGTTATAGAAATCATAGGCTGTAAGCCTACATGAAAAACATAAGCATCACACTGTGTGTAGGACATTATTGCTTGCATTACTTAAATTGAAATCTTGCTACAAAAACATTAATAAAATAAGGGCTGCCATGTTTCTATTACGAATTGCAACTAGAGAGTCAAGTTGGCCAGCAATGGAAAGCAATATAGCAAACGAGCATTATAAAATATTGGGGGCCTTCAGTAGGCAAAGCAATGCTGCAGCGATGCTAGTAACTGCTGCGGGCAGTGTATACAAATATGAAAACACAGAAAATTCTAGCCACTTGCTGATTTATTAGGATATTAGTCATTTCCAATAATAGTACAAGTTACGCCATTCATGGAAGATAGTTTACTTCTATGCGACACCATATTGCCTGTTCAAAACATGTCATCTGCATGCAGCAGACTTGTAACTAGTAATTTTTCACTGTGACTGCTGCAGCTCTTTGTCTGCTGAAAGTGCCCAATGTGTACCGCAAAAATTCACAGTAAAGTAAAATATTATTAGAACTATTGCTTAACTTTAATTTGATGAAGGTGCACATGAAAGTCGGGCAGCCGAAAATTCCTGCATGTTTGTCTTTTACTTTAGTGAAGTTTATTTTTCCTATCCTGGACGAGGTAAGCAAATGTGTTATTTATGTCTTGGCTTTCTGGTTTCTAATTATTCATTGAAGTGCTTTATTCTGTCCTTACAACCTGGATATTTGGTGATATTTTTATTAGTGTGAGAATAAAATAACATCTCTTTACTGTTAGCATTTTTGTTAGTGTAAATAAATTTAACTCATAGTCAGGATATTTGCTCGTTTTCTAAGTTGCATATAAATTACTGTTCTTATTAATTAGTAAATACTGTACTTTCAAATGATATTAAGTGTTAAATTAGTTTTTTTAAATGTGAAATAAATAAATAAGGGGTTATATTTCCAGGACCCTACATATGTGGTAGGTGTTGTGAAATGGATTTAAAATTTTCAACTGCTGTAAGGAAATTTTCAGGTGAACAAATAGGTAATTGAATTTTGTCTATTGCTTATAGTGGATTTGATTACAAGTTAGACATTGTTATTGCCATTACTTACCAGGATCATCATTTAATTGTTCTTTACAACATTTGAAATATTTTTATAGCTATAAAATTCATACAGTAAAAGCAAAAGTTGTTCATGTTCTGTATGCTACTTAACATGCAATATTGTAATAATTTGCAGTTGTGTTGTTTGTTTCAAATACACAGTAGTTTAGTAATTTATGATTAAAATAAAAGTTATAAAGTTCATAAAAATTGATTTGGTTTAAAGTTTTTGGGAAAAATTCTAAAGGATTTAACAATGTATTCAAGCTCAATAAAAATAGAGTTCTGAATCATCTTCTATAATCTTTAATCCTTGCTTTAGTCCTAACGTAAACAGAGTAATTACAATATTCTGCAATAAACAGCAATGACGGGTTGTTGCCATAATTGGTTTGATGTACTATACTATTGTGGACATACGCCATTGCAACATTATGTTGTCCCAGAAATCTTAGATTGAGACTAAGAAGAAACATACAAAGAAAAAATGAGAAAACAAGCCTAGTTTATCTGTAGTCAACACATCCTTAAACGAAAACAGCACTTGAATGATCCCATTAGGAATAAGTCAACAACATATAACGGGGAAAAAAAATATATATCCAAAAATAAGTCCAAATACAAAACAATTTAATTTGTAAAACTCAGGACATCACAATGAAGACAGCACAGACAATACTGGAATGAAGACAACAAGTAACACAAGACAGAATAACGACTACATCACAGACAACAGACCAGATGACACAATGAAGACACAAAATAACACAGTGTCTACATCATTGTGTCACCTAGTCTGTTGTCTGTATTGTCTGTGCTGGCTTCATTGTGGTGTCCTGAGTTTTACAGATTATTTTATTTTGGATTTTGATGTTTTTTTTTCCTTTATGTGTGGTTGACTAATTCCTTATGGGATCAGTCATGTGCGGTTTTGGTTTTATGGATGCGTTGACTACAGATAAACTAGGCTTGTTTTCTCATTCCTTCATTTTTTGTTTGTTTCTTGTTAGTCTCATTCTATGACTTCTGGGATGACATAATATTGCAATGGCATATGTCCACAATAGTACAGTACGTAATTCTGTCACATTGCAAGAAACATTCAAAGACATTATAATTGGTTTGCTATGACACTTTTAGTTTAATATCCTGAATTTTAATCTCATACCCACAATCATACATGGCAAGATTATTCATATGTTCTCGCCATGATCGCCTTATGCCCTTTACAAAAATTTCTAGACATACGTATGGTCCTAACTGCTTGTTATGGTGGCTGTATCTCCACTGTAGTGAATTAATATGTGATGCTGTATGTATGAAGTGTGTGCATACAAATATAGTGCATATGTTAACTCATCACAGAAAAATAACGTCTATGGGTTTGTTTAGGATAGGACTAAAGTATAAGTGAAAGAATTATACTTTAAACTAGTATAATGTTTATATTATACTTCCTCATAGTAATTTTGTGTGTTTATGCATGTCGTGTTACTTATGTGACATGTCGTATAAGGCAAGTTAATTTTTGCAGTTCTTAAATAAATGAGGTAATCTACAAAAAAATTGGCATGTACATCTGTAAATACGTAGCTGTGGTCTTTTTTGTGGCCTGTCCATATTTTTATGTAATGTGACATACATGTTTGAAGAAAAAAAATTTCAATAAATATTGTATTTCTGATTGGGTGAAAAATTTTAACAATTTATTAATGAAAGAAAATTTCATTTTCTGAAAAGTTTTATGGAACTTTGCCAAGTTATTGTATAAAAGATAATGAATGATTGTAAATTATGATCTCATGTATTTGTTTTGTTGGATTAAAGTGTTTATTTTTTTATTTACCTGAACTAATTAAAGATAACGACATTAGAGAATAAAGGTCTAATTAAGAATGTAACCTTAATATTTACATACATTACAGAGAACCAGTAATGAAAAATACTAGTTCTTCCATATGTTTTTCACTTGTGTAAAATGTTTTGGAATGTCAGAAAGGTGTGTTATAAGTACTTATTTTCAAAAGTTTTGCAGTAATCAGTGTTTACTGAATATGATTTTAAATTGAAACATGTTTTGAAACTAGTTCTTAAGTTCTTGTAGATCATGTTGATAGTTTGGCAGCAGTTGATATTTAATGGTAAAATGTCAAATTGATTTGGCTGTAGTTGTGAATATAATATTAAATTAAAAATACATTGGTGAAATTTTCATTTCAGTAACCCATTTCATATCAATTGTTACATAAAATCAAATTCCATTTTATAAATTAGAATCATCTCATAGTATTGGGCTGTTGGTGAAGAGTGTAGCCTTAGCCTGAACATTGATGCTCACAGAACACTGTTTATGTAATTGTGTTAGCCAGTCTGCCTCGCTCTTTCCACAACTATTCCCAGTAATTTAAAATGGTATTTTGCTATTACCTCGTTAGCTTTGTCGAAGTTGCCAGTGTAATTTGGTCAATATGTTTCTTACTAACATATTAAAGTGTATTTAGCATTGCATTAATTATGGTTGGGTGTTGAAATGGGCTCATTTTGGTAAATAATTTTGCAAAGTTAGTATGCAGCTTTATGTATTTGTGCTTTACGTTACAGAACTGTGTTGATGACTACTCATAACTTGTTTACAGAGTTCAGAACAATGTTAATTTTCGGATTTAGAAACAGTCTTCTAAACATTTACTGGAGAAACTAGTGTGCATTGCTAACAATGATTTTGTTTCCTGCTGTCTTGCAAAAAATATAAATTCTAGCTCAACAGCTACCTGAACTTAGCCTTAATGTCTGATATGGTGTTGTTCTAATATAATGTAGCATGTAAACACATTATCACTCTTTTTCCTTTTCTAGAATGTAACTCTTGTCTGGGATGTTTTGGCCTCACTAATGATAAAATATTGCCAACCATGCAGCTTGAAATCATACAAGGAATTAACTGCCTATTCTAATATATTTATTTTTCGAAGCACTAGCAAATAAAAACTAGGAAACATTACTTTATACTTCATGTGTATATAATATGCTAATTTCCTTCATTTATGAATATTCTCAGTTAAACAATTTTCTAAAGAATTTGATTTTGAACCCTGCAAGGCAGCATTGTTAACAGCATTATCAAATCTCCATCACTTGAATCAAAGAACATGCATACTTTCACTGATCTTAAATGATTGTATGATTATGTCCTTTTTCATTGCAGTTGATAGTTTATTAAAATCCCAGTTTTTGTAACGTGTGTGGCTTTATACTAGAGTCAGTTGAGTCATTACTGTCACAAATGCAGCAGTATTTATTCCTAACTCCAAGAAACAATAATTTTCCCGGCTCCTATTATTATCATGGCCCGAAACAAAGAAAGTTTAAAAACATTAAAATTTATAAATAGAAACTACTTTCATTATGACTCAAAAGTATGTATTAGGCCTACATTCAACAAAAAAATTCACTAAAAAAATGTTGGAATAAAGTAAAATTCTGACTCTGAAAAATATAAAAAAAAGGGGAAATAAAATTTGTCATATACTAATCAAATGAGTATAAACTTAATTCTTGTCTTATCGGCAATCAGCAAACGAACTGCAACCTATGCCGGCACTTAATGCTCTTGAAGTAGTCTGCAGTCTGTTAAACAGTAAGCCGTCGTAATTGCACAATCAGGTGATAAAGTGATTTTCGTGGCAGAATAAACGCTAATGCACCGTTCAGTGAGCAGCAAAAAAAACCTAGCAGTTGAGTTATTTGTGAAAGTATAAGACAAAAATTATTTGGTGTAGTTCATTAAATGTTGCCGTAATCTTAACCAAGGGATCACTTTAATTGCCATGCAGTTGAGCTTGTGTGGCCTGTATTTCTAAACACAAGGTACTATGTATATGCTACCATCTCACAGGTTCCAGAAAAGCAAGGGTCGAGACCTAATGCGTGCCCGTATTCTTAAACATCCTGAGATGGTATAGGATAAGTCACAGATTATTATTTGCCGTCCTGTGTGCAGCTATAAGCAAATGAAGGCGATGCTGGCCGGTGCATTTTTATAGAACAAGTAGCAGTAATTTTCAACACCTATTTAACAAAAATATGTTTATTTTTTACATTGGTAACGTACTGTATTACATTTTAAATTGTTTTCAACTAGAAGTAATCATAAATATAGTAACATAGATTAAAAAGGACCTAATATAACTTTCGAAATTAAGTATTAAAAATAAAATGACAATCTCTTGTGCGAAGTAAGTTCACTTTTTTAAGTAGCTATCTATGTGGACATCTTTTGCACATTCGAGACCTTGAAATGCAGAAGCTGTAAGATCGAGAAATCACGCTCATCACGCATTACCCTAGCCCCTAGGCGCAAGTAAATAACTGGGGGTCGGTCTTCTCGCCAACAACACACCTCTATGAGACATAGATGTAATTTTGATGATAAAGGTGAGTTGTACATGTCTGTACCCTATAGAAGATTCTGTACCAAGATTTCAGTGCTCAAAAATCACCACAAAAACACCCATATTTTGCCATTTTGGCCACTTGACAATACGCTTTAATGATTACTGGTGAACCTGAAATTGGTATACACACACGTAATGTTCTTTGAATAATATTCCTTAGCTGATGTCACTCATGTGCATTGAGCAGTTTTTTGAATAATCTGGTAATGGCAGAATCTCGGCAGACCGCTTGTCGGTCTGGGCAAACGATCACCGTAATCACTTGCATCATGTATGCAGGACTGCGAAGGCTTTTGAATAAAAGCTATCTTTAAGCCTGCTTTCCATTCTCCGTTTGTGTATTTCTCAATTTCTCCCCCACATAAAAAAAAATTCTAACAAATGGTGCGAATGTAATCAAACTTGATAAAAATATAGTATAGTAATCTAAGTTGACATGGCTTTTATGTAATTTGTTCATATTTTCCTAATGGCGGTCATTTAAAGTGTTTTTTTTTTTTTGTATGAGATATTTAAAACTAATTTTTTGAAGAGACACGTTGTTTATATTATCATATCAAAACACTGGCAATGTGAATTCTTATGTTTTCTTGATCATGTGTGTTATCTACACTAACCACGCATCTGAAAATCACCAAACTCGGTACATATGTTTGTTGTTAACATATTTTTAGTATATCATATTCAGTTTTAAACACAGTGTCATCGTCCCAGCCTCATGGTCTGGGAAGTAAGGCCGACTTGACGTCAGCTACCGGCCCTCTCCTTGGCCGATTCTCTTTTTTGTGTTGTCACCCTCCACCTACCTCACCTCAAGTCACCACAATGGTTGGTTTTCAGGTGTAATGTTAACTTCAGTGTAGTTCCCACAGTTTTTAGTTTCAAGTGTAATATTAAATTCGGTGTAGTTTCAAGGGCAATGTTAGGCTGTGCAACGTAAACAGACCAGGGCGTCACACCAGCTTTCAAATTACCGCCAACCATGAGACGTCACACCACCCACCCACCACCAACATAACAACGGACATGCAAAGAATCAAACCTGTTTTTTTCAACAATTCAAAATTAAATTAAGAATTCTGTTGTAATCAACAACGGCAAAGGTCACACTATTTTATAAGAAAGGGGATTCTGTTAATTTTAAGTCACATGGTCAAATAATTATTTGTAAGAGTATTTTATTTTAAATATGTTTAACTGTTCCGCACATGTGTTTTCAGTATAGGTATGTTCCAATCACTCTCAATTATTTAACACTCATCCACACACAGGATTTTCATCACCCCATCTACATTTAAAACCTAATTACGGGCGATTAACATCTTGGCACGTACCTGCGTCCATTGTCTTGCCCCAGTTCATCATCGACAGGCCACGTGTTAGGACATACATCCCAGAGAGGAATTCAACTTTTGCAAGTCACTGATAATTGTAGTTCTGTTCACGTAATATTTCATTCATCAATTATTTTTATCCTCTCCGTTTACCCGCGTTTTTAATTCGTGCGCCAATATCTTTCAACTTTATCTCCATGCCTGCAAGTTCAGGCCGGGAGATCACTCTCTCGGTACCGGCCGACTCTGGAGTTTTTAGTCAACTAGCCCACAGCTAGCAACCACTTTGTGTTGTGCTAATTTAATTTTAGGCCGACATGCCGCGTAAGTTTCAACAGTTTTAAGCCACGTAATTATAAGAGTGCTGTGACCATGTGTGTGTATTGCAAGTCTATCACCACGTGTTTGTACTTCAGTATAAATAAATCAACATGCAACCAAGAAAGTAAGTAAGTGTATCGTGTACATTCATTTCACTAGGAATTTAGGAGCTGACCAAGTTACTGTTCTAGGGCAAGGGGCCGTGTGTAGACAGCCTGAATAGTCCACGTCGTGAGAGAGCTAATTTCCTCCGAGTGCTCCCAAAACCTGACCAACCAGCCAACATCACCGCAGGGAGGAGAGGCACGCCAGCCGAACAGTACGCTACCCTGAATCACCACCACCACCGTCCTAGCCGGGCATAATGCTAGGTGGCGCCCAGAGATCAACTGAACCCCACGCACAGCACTGCAATCATTTAATTCAACTTCACCATCTCCAAAACAATCCTCTTTGATCTCCAGGCACAGTGGCATATTGTGCCACACGCTTTGGCATGACTTTCATGGCAAAAAATCAAGTCAACGAGCACCTACAAAGCAGCGCATCGCCACGTGGGTGAGAGTTCCGGCCACCACCATCTTGTGTCCACCTCCCGTGACGTCAGCAACCATGCCACATCACCATCCACCCCTCTAGGCAACATTTCTCAAGGGGAAAGGGGGGCGACCAGTCAGCCGCCACTAACAACAGCAACCATGTGCTCAACACAAAGCGACCCAAGTTATGTTTTGCACGCCGACCAACATACAGTGCATCGAGTGTAAATTACCATTGGTTACGGACCTCATGTGACAACATTCCTTCACAGTGTTGTCAGTGTACACCACAGAGACTGGTAAATTCACGAGTGAAAACTGAAGCATTAATAGACCTGTGTGCAAAAGTAAACTCCATGTGCAACAGGCTAGGGAAGGAGTGGGCCATGTGTGCCACGTGTCACACCAGACGTCATCGTAGGTGTGTTAATGCTAAGGAACTTGTGACTTTTGCAGATGGGATGTCTGCTTGCCAAAAATGTGTCAGTCAAAGGGACTTAGTCATGTAACTGCCGTTGGGACACGTGTTCGGTCCGTACACAACACCTACGTGTGCCACGACATCGTGACGCAACGAAACATACAAAGAATGGGGCCTGGGTCTGCACTCAACCAATCACTCGCTGCACAAGTTCCACGCACTTTCACCACCATCGTCCTACGCGTCACCCGCGATAGCAGTCCCATGTTCACCATGCTACCCCACCCATAACCAGAAGATCTCGGTACCCGATTACTCAGGACACACCTTTGAGGACTTTAAAAATTTTGTACAACAGTGTGAGCAGCGGTTCCATCGCTATGGTGTGCCATGCGAGGAGTGGGTCGAGCGTGTGTGTGGGAGTTTGTGCGGAATGTCCAGAGACTGGTGGATGGTTTGGAGACGTTGTGATATGCCATGGACAGAGTTCGTGACCTCACTACTGCATAAATTCAGTACTGCAGATGCCCTCGCCGACTGCCAAGCCCTGTTCTTTGGTGAGCGACAGAGAGACCTGGACGACACCGAAAAATTCGTTGTACGCAATATAGAGCTGTTCAGAAGCATCTTCCCAGGGGTCCCACCAGAAGGTTCACTCACCAGTATCACTCCACGCTTGCAACCAGAACTTCAACCATTCATATCACTAGTGATGGGTAAAAGTGTGGAGGGATATGTCAAGAGAGCTGTCAACAACATGACCAAAAGAGCATGCAGCCAAAACAACAGTACAGCCACCTCCAAGCAACCAGAACGCCGCAACAAGGCTGACAACCACTCTCCACCACCAAACGCACCCAGGTCGACACCGGCAACGTCACGGCTGCGGGCAATCGAGGCACCCCCATCCCCATCGATCTATGTCAACAACCATCAATGAGAGACGGTACCTTGGCTGCCACAATGTCATACATGCCCAGTACCAACATTCCACTGGCACAGCGACTGCTCAGTAAGAGGCCGACGACGTCAGCCGTCGGGAAACTCCAAGTAGGGGGAGATATACTGGACGTCGACCTCCCTGTGGTCAACAACCCACAGCACCCGGATATGACAACTGCAGTCCCATTTTTGGGGAAGGTAACGGCCACGGTGGGCAAGCTACTGTGAATCCCCATGGAAGTCAACAACCAACCAACATCAGCTATCGTCAACACCACGGCGAGCCACATGTTCGTCGACCCCAGCCTCGTCGACGCGGAACGGGTGCACCAGCAGACAAGAACGCTCCAACTAGCCACACACGACGAGACAGGTATCACTCTGGGTACCACATACCTCGCCATCACCACACGTGACCAAACTTCCCACACCGAAGCCCTGGTGGTTGACGGATTACGAGACCCAGTGGTTCTGGGCCAGCTGTGGCTACAACAGGAGACCATCATGCGAATTGCCGCCCGCCACGTCCATGTGGGCACAGGTGATAGAAGGACTCTTTATGCTGTTGACCAACCACCAGCACCGACCAAAGCAAACATCAACTTGGACGACATCAACAATGAGGTATCCGAAAATTACCGCCAAGCTGTCCAAAACATCTTGGAACGAGATGGCGGATGTTTTCGCATTTTCGGACCTACTGCACAGTACCTCAGCAGCAGAACACCCAATACCAACACCAGCACCAGACCCAGTCTACACCTGACTACGTGGCTATAGACTGCACGAACAAAGAGTTATTCGAGAGCAGGTAGAGGAGATGCTGCGAGAGGGTATCATCGAGCAGTCAGACAGTTGCTACAATTCCTGGATTGTCCTGGTACCGAAGAAAGACGGGACACTGAAGTTCTGTGTGAATTTTAGGCCTTTAAACCATGTTACCCACAGTGCACCACACCACAACTCAGCGTAGACGAGGCGCTAGCATGCCTAGAGGACGCACGCATCTTATATGTCCTAGATATGAAGTCTGGGGATTGGCAGGTGCCTATCCGTCTTGAGGACAGAGAAAAAACCGCCTTCACCACCCCAGATGGATGCCCTTTCCAATTCCGAGCGATGCCTTTTGGTCTCAAATGTGCCCAGTTAACATTTCAACAAATAATGACCCGGGTACTCGAAGTCTACATCGGCGAAGTTCGTCACTGCCTATCTGGATGATGTCATTGTGTGGTCAAGGACATGGGAGGAGCATCTGCGACACCTCGCCTTAGCGCTGGAACGACTCGCTGTGCATCACCTCGTGGTCGCTACAAGTAAGTGCCATATCGGCGCCAAGACTGTCGACTTCTTAGGTCACATAGTGTGCGAGGAAGGTAACGCTGCACATTCAGGGCAACTCCAAAAAGTGGCTGACAGTGTTTTTCCCGCCACATGTAAACAAATGCAGAGGTTAATCGGACTCATCAACTGGCTCAGAAGCTACATCCCCAACTTCGCCACCATCGCAGCACCACTCACTGACATGTTGTCAACACAATGCAAGTATAAGTGCAGTGCGCATGCTCAAACAGCATTTGACGACCTCAAAACACAGTTCACCAAGTGTCACATGCTTGCCAGAATCGACCCAAATCGCCGACTCTACGTCCAGACGGACGCCAGTGCCGAAGGCGTATGTGTAAGTGCTCTACCAGTTGGCTGACGACGGATCACACCTCGTGATCAATTATGGCAATGCAAAGCTCGGCGAGGCAGAAAGGCGAGACCACAGCAATGGGCAGGAGTGCTTTGCTGTTGTCTGGGCATTGCGACACTACCGTCCACACCTGGAAGGCCGCCAGTTCACCCTCTGCACCAACAACAAATGCCTGACATGGCTGGACGCCATGCAGGGACGTCACGGCAAACAAATCAGGTGGGCTCTACTCTTACAATCTTAAGCTTTCGTTGTTGAATATGTACCGGGAGAATCAAACAAATTCCCAGACTACCTTTCACGAGACCCAAACCCAGTTCATGTCGTGAATGATGACTATGATGTAGACTTGTGATAAACAGTGTCAAAATGTAAACAAACCACAGAACCAACCATTCACGAAACCGTACAAACCATCATGCACATCCCAGGCATGAACACCTGGCAGGACATAAACAAGTGTGTGCTAGAAGCACAAACGTGTCTCCAACTGTGAGGCAACTTGTCAACAAATATGTGCAGGGCATTGTAGACAGAGTAAGAGTGGTAAAGGATACTTTGCAAGCACGCTCAATGAATGTTGACGCACTGTGGAAAACATATGTGCCATCAGAAGTGCGGGAAAGAGTGTTATGTTTTGCTCATAGTCACAATCATGCGGGACACCCAGGGGTCGACCAAACCTGTCACAACATTGCGGATCATTACCGTTGGCCAGGCCTTACCGTACATGTAAGAGAGTATATTTGTACATGTCAGGACTGTCAACTCAAAGTAGCATGTCGTAGTGATGGTACCCAACTACAAATCCCCTGTCAACACAGTGAACCATTTCAAAGTGTAGCTATTGATTTAATGGGCCCATTCCCATATACACCTAGAGGCAAACGGTTCTTGCTTGTTGTCACTGACATGTTTTCAAGATGGGTGGAAGCCTGCCCGTTAAGCAACATCAGGAGCAACACCATAACAAACACTTTGTCAAAAGATTTTCTCCCATTCTGGGGTTTTCCCAAGGTCATTCTGTCTGATAACGGAACTCGGTTCAGCGAAGGTAGATGGCGTAATTGATGTCAATCATTAAGCATCAATCATCATGCCGTATCACGCTCGTGCCAATCCAACCGAAACATGCAACCAGGAACTGAAAGTGCAACTAAGACTACGTGTAGGCCACAACTACGAACAATGGAACAATCACGTCACCGATATTTTGTTTTGGTTATGTCGCAGAGTTAATGCCGCCACTGGCCAAACATGGCAAATTTAGTGCAAGGATGTAACCTACCCTTACCAGCTGAACCAAGTGCAGAACTCAGATTTGACAACGTCCCCAGGGGGCCGAGCGTCACGACGACGACATCGCCACCGCTAGGCAACACCAGGCAGCGTATGTTCGATGCATCACACCTCACCCATCACAAAAAAACCGCCATCACCACTAGCAGTTCACCAAACAGTGCATATGCGCAACCATCCTTTATCATCAGATGGGAGGAACTATTGTGCTGGGTTCGTGCCCCATTGGGTGGGCCCATGTACAGTGCGAAGGGAACTGGGAACCAACACCTTTGTATTTTTATGTTTTTGTGGGTTTATCAGCGACTTGGCAACATTCGCAAGCAATGGCGTATATCCATGAATACTCATCTTGTCATACATTCCCATTGCAAAAATCTTTCTTTCAAAGATCAACACCTATGTTGTGAATGATGGCGAGGGCAAGTTATGTAAGGTGCATCGAGACGATCTGCGGGTTGCTAATATCACCCCTGCAACTGTAGAAGGTGAAGAGACGCCGACACACGGCATCGAGGCGCCTAGGTGCCGCTACGGATGGCAGAGGAACGGACGGAAGGAACCACCCCAGCAGGTGATGTGGACACCTCACTTCAGCTGGCCGCTCTGTTTCCTACGACTCCAGCCCCAAGGGTCGGTACTCCGCCCCCAGACGCCACCCCCGAGCCAATCATCGCGAACCCAGATGATGAGCCTACCACACCAGCATCAAAGGTTAAAGAGGTCTGGGGCCCCTTTGTGACCTTGGCCGATGAGACATTCACCGTGCATGTGGAGGAGCCACGACGCCTGAGGCAGAGACAGTGGGCACCCCGGCGCTTCACTCCAGCCAGGTCAGTAGAAGAGGGACTGGTAGTCACCATTGCCATCAACCCCACTCGACCGACGGAGCCAGCAACCGATGCCGACGCCACTCCCAGACAGTCGAGACAGTGTGCCGCCTCCAGCTGGTCTTCCCCCGTCTGCCACGGGAGCAGAGGAGCAACAGCTGACAGTCAACCTAGGAGAGGAGCCCAGGCGGGCCCCGTATCACCTGCGGACCCAACCATGCCCACCTAGATTTGACTGCTGTCCATTCAAACAGCCGCCAACCCACAGCAGCAACGCAGCGAGGTGACTAGTTCGAGCCCAGCCAGCATCACTCACTATAAAACCAGGTACATGCCAAGTGTCGACGAGTAGGTGACGGCGCTGACATGTGGTCAAGTTTTGCCTTCTCAATTGGGGGGGGGGGGGGGGGGGGCGTTTGTCATCCCAGCCCAGTGGTCTGGGATGTAATGCCGACTTGACATCAGCTACCGGCCCTGAACAATTCAAAATTAAATTTAGTACTTTATTGTTGTAATGAACGACAGCAATGGTCACACTATATTATTAGAAAGGGCATTGTGTTAATTTTAAGTCCCATGGTCAAGTAATTATTTTTAAGAGTATTTAATTTTAAATATGTTTAATTGTTCCGCACATGTATTAAAGTATAGGTATGTTCCAAGCGTAGTCAATAATTATTTAACACTTATCTACGCAAAAGGTTTTCATTTGTATCACCCCATCTTCATTTTAAGCAGAATAACGGGACAAATAACATCTCGGCACACACCCACGGCCATTGTCTCGCCCCAGTTCATCATCGACAGGCCACGTGGTAGAACGTACGTCCCGAAGAGGAATTCAACTTTTGCAAGTCACTGATAATTGTAGTTCTGTTCACGTAATATATTATTCATCACTTATTGAAGGGGGCATATCATACTCAAATACTGAGTCATGTCTAGGCATATAGAAGCTCAGCTGGAGCCCAACTCACTATTTGTGCTGTGTTGTCAGTTATAGTTTGTCATTCGATCTGTGATATTGTCATGTTTGTGCCGAAGCGAAGAAGAATGTTGATACATTCTACTCCTGAGAGGCAATTTCACTGGTAAGTCTTCTATAAAACTTTCCTTCACTAAAGGCGTTTAAGAAGGGTCATCCTCAGACCCTTTTTTTATTAGTGCGACGACATAGATGCTAGGGATGAAAAGGACAGTTTAAGAAGAAATACAAAAGATGTATTGGACTTATGAAATGGTTTATTCAGAAATAAATATTTGGTATTTTGTATATACATGCTCTATTAAGGCTAAATGTCCCCATTTTAAATCAGAATGCCACCACCACGAGGCAGCACCAAAATGAGCAAATCTTTCTACAGAAATAACTCAGCAACCCATGAACGGATTTTAATGCGGGAAACGGCAGTTTATATCGTAATACCATACTAATGTAGGTAATTAGTTTGCAAGCCATTAACATTATCCGATATAGAAATGTTTTAAAATGTCTAAAACGCAATGTTTTTTAAAGTCACCTTACAGGAACATGGCCATGAGTTAGATGAATTTAACACAATTTACAGATTTTGAATAGGTCAAATACTTTTGTCGGAAACAGAAAAATAATATATTAACATGTAAGGTGTCGCGATACAGGATGCCTGCCCCCTCCTCCTTTTTACCTTCGCATAAGTAACAGTGTTGCCTCTGGTGTGCTTCCAAGGTCAAAAGCAACCTTCCCATCTTTCTCTTGTAATGATATATAGTACTGTTTGAAAATACGTAAGGCTGGGCGTTACATTTGTATGACAGCTTGGTAATTACAGACAGAAACACTCAAAAACTAAACCAACTATGCTACCATAATTCAGACATGGTTGTTAGTAAGTATCATCCAAGCTTTCGCCTGGTGGTAACTCAGGAAACAGTGGAAAACACGAAGCCATAAGCGTTTCTACAGAGGTACCGTCACTACTCCTCCAGGCGATTCCGTACGTCTCAACTGTGTTTCTGACTCGCAGGAATAAATGTTTGTCTTGCAGATGCTAGTTACCTTTTGTGTGCATGCGTAATGTCATAAATCGGTGCAGATTGTGTAGATACAAGTATTACGTGACAGAATTTATTTTAAGAAATGATACACTATGTCAATGTATGAGTTGCATTTTTCATAGGATGAACACACGCAAACTGGGATTTTTCAAATCTAACTATACAAAATATATATATATATATCTATAGTCATTACAGGCACTACTTTGTGGCGTCTTACGAATGCAGTTTAATAAAAGTCGGACTGAAATTTATTTCATTGTTGAGGAACACCCAACTTCAAAGAAAACAGGGGGTCCTGGAGTCCTCCCCTGGGAAATTTTGGGGTTAAAAGCTGCAAGATGGGGTTATTAAAAAACATTTCTCATTCCTAAAATATACTAACTATACAGCTGGTTGAAACAACAATTTTCTTTTTTAGGAAATTTTTTGAGTGAACAGATTTACAACAAAAAAAAAACATTTACCTCATGTACATGTTGGACCCCTATACACACAACAAAATAATGAATTTAAGTACCAGGAGAAACCTGAATGTTCAACTTACAAGCTGCAGTAGCAGTAAGAATGCTCCGCACAACATAAAAAATTGACTAAAATAAACTTTTATTCGAATTTATTGGTTTGTGGACATACGCCATTGCTCATGTTTTGTTGACCAAACTTGTATTGAAAGACAAAGTGACAAAATACAAAAAAAAAAACAAAAAACAAAATTCCTCTAGGATTGTGTTAACTTGCGTTTACTTACTATAACAGTACACAAATGATGTGCATTATTTGATAAACGATTGGTTCATTGTTTCAGAGGACTGATTTCTCCTCCCGTTTACTTTTGCCACACAGACAATAGCAAAAATAATTTCGACATTGATAATACAATGTATATATGAAGGTACAAAGTATTTGTGCGAGTGTGTGTGTGTGTGGAGGGTGGTTCGCGACATGTGTATTTACGTAAAATTATTTATATTGATTAATAAAAATCTTATGTTCTTCATTACGTTTATAGGATAAACATCTTCCTCCGGTTTGAAGTTTTCGCTGGCTTTATTTTTACATAGTAGTTTGAACGTACAAATACTCATTTTATTTTTCTTAATGTCCATTCTAACTCCAAGAGAAACAATATCAGGGGATACCTAAGTATATCAGAAGGAGTCCTTTTTGTCATGAAGTACGTAACTATTTGATTTAGTCCGCCTAAAATATACCGCTCTTGTGCACCATCCCTCAATCACAACAAATTTCCAGGGCCAAATTATTAGTAATATTATTATTTGATTTAATTTACATTTGTAACAATATGTGGGGAATTGCAGTCCGTATATGTTACCATGTCTGTATGAATGTTTAACGTTAGCATACCAGAATACATTTTTCTTGCACCTGCAATTTACCTATTCTGATTATGTAGTACTTCATAGTCGTAACTGATACGCACAGACAAGAAATTGAAGTGAAGTAGGTTCTACGGCATTGTAGGCAAAAGTTTTGAATGTCGATGAGCATAAGTGGTACTAGTGTAGAGTATCTTCGAAATGAAGGGGTGGTGGGGTAAATGGGAGAATCCCGATAAAATCCGTCCATCGGCGACATCGTAAGGCATGATTTACCTGGCCAGGGCACAGAATAAATTGTAATACAGACGCGAAATGACGTGGCGGCTCATTTGATATTGGCGAACTTCGCCGCTCATTGGTTTCCCGAGACCATTGATGCCAGCCCTGCGTCTGTTTGGCTCCTGCATGTTACTGCAGGTTTCCTATTGGCCTCACTGTCGATTATCAGAGCAGCTGCCTCACGTTGATTGGCAGTAGGTGTTTCCGCCATGTTGCTGGCCAGGGAAGCCATTTTTCTGGCGTGTGTGACTGATTTTTCTAGCCTACCGGCTATTTCACTTCTGTATTCCTAAATATTCCGTGGCCGGGGATTGAACCCGGATCGCCTTGGTGGAAGGCGAGCGATCCAACCGCTAAGACACCACGGCCCACTAATAACATTGATCGCGAAATATTTTTCCCCATATATTTTCAAATTCATCAACCTCAACATTGTAGTACATACCTCTTAGTCTTAGTACCAAATTCTGTATTTTCGCTAGGAAGCATTCGGGAATATGAATCGCATTGGGCAGTTACAGTGATTGACTCGATTGGTGAGGGTTTCTGCGAGCCATTTTCTCTTTGGGGTGTTGATAAAACCAAGGCTTGTTTCCTGTAATTAGCAAATTAAATAAATAACTAAAAAATTGCTATATTTGGTACCTATATATCTAAAAAGTGAGGTAAGATGTTTTTACAGCCCTAGGTCTTCAGATCCGATGAGGGTGAAATGAGGGGAAGGACAATACATCATCCATGCCCCGTCCAAATTCGAACCGGGGTCCTTTTGCACCGTACACCGGCGCCTTACCTGCTTCGCTGTCGAGGCTGGCAATTTCACAAAAATAATACGCACGAAGACAAAATTATTATTGTTATACCAACAAATTAGTAAGCATCAATCTCATACATTTCTTTATCCATATCCTCAATTTTACTTGGCCACAAGGTACTGTTTTTTTTTTTTTTTTTTTTTGCCATCAAAGACAACCTATTCTTTCTTTCTCCTTTTCCTGTCATGACTTTACTCTAAACTGGTTGGCTACTTGAAGAGGTGCCTGGGTCAGCGCTGTTTGTGACGATGTCCCCAGAAGCCTGGGTTCTAACACTGTATTATCAGCACTTGGAACTGTAAGAAAAAGAAAGGTAAAATTAATATAAAACTTAATACAGCTATCCTTATACTTATTTCATCGGTAAATTCAACCTAGCATCAGATCTGAATATATGCCACTAATGATAACCATTCTTTTCCTCAAACACATATTTTGTGAACTAAAATGGGTACACATTACATGCAAGCCGTCGAAGAAAAAGTATGAATTTGTTGAGATAAATATGTAACGAGGGCGTCTAGTGATCACTTTATCGTGAAGAGCATATATACACACACACACACATATATATATATATATACACACATATATATATACACATATATATACATACACACATAAGACTGCACAACCTGAGTACAAGAAACGTTAGGGATATTACTTGCTTTTCCGTAAGCGTCTTCCTCACATCAGGTTTTCTTCTTTTGTAGGACAGCCGTATTACATTTTTTCCATTCACAGAGAATCTGTTCATATTTTCCATTCCGGCGCATAATATACCTAATATATAATTAATTTGATTACTAACTGTAAACGCACATATCATATATCTCTGTTATGAATAAAGGAGGAGCATTCAATTACTTGCTCAGCTAACTATAAACAACGATACGAATGGCAAGGACATCCATATCCTGTATGTGGATTCTGCCTCTTGTTGTGCTGCCACCTATGTATTTACAGGTGGGTGGCACCAATAGCTGTACATACAGTAAAAACCTAAACAAGATGTAGAATTACAGTAGCATTCTTATAGGCGTGTTGAACATGGATGCGGTTGCTAGCTCAGGCTGAAGTTGCTACATGGTGGATAGTTGCCAGAGGGGTTGGGGATGGGGAGTAGAGGATGTGTGTTATCCTGTTTCAATTGCTGCTGCCTTGAAAATATAGTGAAAGCTTTTATACCGCCTCCTCCGCCTTTCTCACAAACCTAGTCGTCGCATGACTTATCACATACAGAGGCTAGCAGACATACGTGTGTGCAACTTAACCAGCGTTATTTTTAAATTCTCTTTCCTATCCTATAAATTTTTACTTTACATGTAAAATAGTGATAAATCGTACTATCGTCCTATTAGTCAAGTTTTATTGTTGTTTTGTACTAATTTTGACTTTTTTTTTTTTTAAATTTTCTTCATTGGCAAACAAAATAGCCATTTACATAATCCGTATTTCATGTCGAAATATTATACACATATTGAATTTTACGATTCAGCACTTCAGAAACTCATAAGCGTACCATTGTATCTGGATGCTTTCAGAAAATGTTGAAACACTTAGTGTGATTTATATTCCCGTGTATAGTGAACCAAAATCTACCGCAAGCACGCACGTGACAGATCAAACATGCCAATAGATACCTATTGCGGAAAGTTCAAACACGAGTGAATCATTTATACATTGTGAGTTAGGTAAGTAATATGCGCATGACAGTGTAAAAGAACATATCAGACACCGAGCAGGCATACAGGCTGCAAACATAGTGAAGTGCTATAGAACTTTTTACCGCCCAAACACAGACGTACTGGCGTACAAATCTGTACTCGTCAGCAGTATTACCACAACAAAATTTTCCGCAAAATTTTATGTCTAATACAATTGAGGTACCAAGAAACTAGTCTTGTTTTGTAATTTTATTCCCTTGTTCCAGAGCAATCGTAAACTATCCTGTATTTTTATTTCATTGGTATTTTACGTCCAGTCGATAGCTCAAGTAATTAGGTTACATGTATATTTTGTTTTCAAACTAACTAACCTAATAACTCAAAACCACAACATTTCAAGCCGAAAACCGGCGTGCCAACCGACTGCGCTATAGTTGTTTAGTCATCAGATGTAATTCGCATGTATATAATAAGAACCTTGAACACTTGGATAACGTCTAAAATCACCAGGCATCCTAATACAAAACTGATCACACTAGCAGACACTGATGATAAAGAAGTCGGCGCGGAACGGCTGATAGATGAGAGCTCTGGTAGGCTCATCCGCAGCCGGCCTTGGTCGCGCTTGACCCAGTATAGTGAATATCTTATTATGAAGATAGTGGTCCTATCACTCTCGATAAACCTGACAAAAAAAGATGGAAAATTCAGTGCTCTCATAAGGTATCGAGCTAATGTTGACGAAAAACTAGCAAGTCACTTGCTTCATGCTCCCAGAAATGCATCCTACCTCAGTCCAGACATTCAAAATGAAATAAATAGGGTTTGTGGACAGTTAATTCAAGAAAAGTTAGTAAAAAATGTCAACAATGCAGAATGTTTCTCCATTATCGGAGATGAAACACTCGATACATCTGGTCAGGAGCAGTTGTCATTATGTTTGAGGTATGTTACAAATGAAGTCACTCCTTGTCTGAGAGAAGATTTTGTAACATTTTTTTCTCTGACTGATCTATCTGCAGAAAATGTTGCTGCAAAAATGTTGGAAGCTTGTACTGCCTTAGGTGTTGACCTAGAAAAATTAATAGGTCAAGGGTACAATGGAGCTTTGACAATGAGTGGGTGTAAAACTGGTGTCCAGTCAAGAATCCAACATCTTTATCCAAAAGCAAAGTATGTTCATTGTTCAAGTCATCGTCTAAATTTAATTCTCACAGATTCCCTTGGGTTGCCCTTAATATCAAACAGTCTTGGAGTTTTAAAAGAAGTGACTCAGTTATTTAGGCACAATGCTCAAGCAGGAAATCTTTTAAAAGAAAATGTGGTCAAAATGCTGCCAGAATCAAAAAAGTCAAGATCGCTAGGGGTTTGTGAAACAAGGTTTATTGAGCGCCAGGCATCTGTAAACATATTTGTTGAGCTTCTTCCTGCAATAGTTACAACTCTTCTGGAACTCTCAGAACTGAAAAAATCATTTTCAAGTACTGCATCAACACTTCTTGCTGCTATGGAAAAAGGAAGCTTCATAGTGTCACTGCTGGTTTGTGAATATCTCTTTAGCCTCACTTTACCACTTTCAGCATACCTCCAAAATCCTCAGCATGAACTAACTTCTGCGATTAAGTACAGTGATGACATTCTACAAACTTTGAAAGATCTCCGTACTGATAACAATGATATAAGTGAATTACGTAGGATATTCCAGAAATCTGAAGATATTGCTGGATCTGTTTTCGAAAGTAAGATTGATATTCCTAGGCAAGCAAGCGAACAAACAAAACGAGAAAATTATCCACATGACACACCCGAGGAGTACTATAGAAGGTCAGTTTTCATACCTGCTATAGATGGGTTTATTGTTAATCTACAGCACAGATTCAGCCAAAATAGAGAGTTTTTGTCTGCGATTGAAGTGCTTCTTCCAAAGAATTGTAACCCCAGCAATGTATAGATGCTAAAAAACCTGAAAATTTACTATGAACAAAGAATTTCCAACACCGAAACTGAAGCAGAGTATGTATTGTGGTGTCAAAAGTGGAAGTCTGTTGACATATATAACTTACCATACCAGATTATGTCCATTTTAGATGCCTGTGACAATAACTTCTACCCAAATATTCGATACTTGCTTTGTGTCTTAGCAACTTTGCCTGTCTTAACTTGTGAAGCCGAAAGATCATTCTCAGCACTAAAGAGAATAAAGACCTACCTAAGGAATAAAATGACAAATGAACGATTAATTTGCTTAGCACTAATGTCAATACATTACCCAGTACCTTTTAAAGCAGAAGATGTGTTAACTGTGTTGGCAAGAAAGGGGAAAAGAAGGCTGTTACTGTAAATAGTCATAAGTTTACATTATTTTTTGTGATCAGTAACATGTTATGATTGCCAGAAATGTACGTAGATTGAAACTACATTTGTGATACTATTTTTAGAGAAACTTTTCAACTGTTATGTTTTGTGATGTAGTTTTTGTCATTGCACCTTTTACTAGAAATTTTTACAGGGACATATTACAGAAATGCTATTGAATAAGGCAATGAATAGCCAGCCTTTCTTGGAAACTGGACTATTAAAGATTTTATAAAAATGTTTGATTTTATATGTTAATAATTTGTACAATATTTTGTTGCGTTTATTAAACATCGGGTCAATAAAACAAATTTCAAATTAAAGTAACTTTGTTAACTGACTCGAGTGTGTACCTATTGTGTGGGTTGTGGAGAGGGGGTACATGGACTTAATTTAATATACAATGAAAAGAGAAGAAAAGTAACACAATTCCTTGATATTTTACCAACTGAAGGTACTCAATATTTCAACACAGAAATGGCTTAAATAGCACAATTTTGTACCTAGAAATTCAAAATTTCCCCTCCGCTTTAAAAGAGGAATGGGTGAATGTTGGACCCCCCTATACTCAAACCCTGGCTACGGCGTTCATAAAACAACATAGAAATTAAGGTAGTCGGATGCACCAAAGTGAACTTGACTGTAAATAGGTTTAGTTGACATGAAACTGAGACGCCTCGCGTCTCGGCTTTATAGTTTGGTATGATATCATTAGCGATTTGTATGTGTATCTTATATATGGGTTCCGGAACATTAAAAAATATGTATATTTATATATTGGAATTGTAAGCGCATATCTATGTTGTATTGGTTGCATAGTTGATTGATTTTAAAGCTGTTGTATGCATTAGCCGCATGGAGCGCTGGCGAGGCGGGCTAGCGGTGTTGGAGAGGGGAAGGGGGGTGTGTGTGTGCGCTGAGGCACCGGCAAGTTAGTAATTGGGAAGGCTAGAAGCGAGCCAGGTGATCTGCGATATTCGTGACATCTGGGGTTAACGTATGCTTGCACTGTTCATTTTAATCTACGTGTCTACGTGTAATTTGACGTATGACAGAGGAATCTAAGAACATTTGGTTGGATTTAACTCGGGGCAGCTGTTGTGTGTTTGGTCGCTGCTGCTGATATCGAGCAAGGTAGTTTCTCGCTGGGGAAACCTTCCAAGGACGATTACGAGCTGTTCTTCGCCATAGGAGAGGCCTGTTGCCTTGGGAAGGTCGAGTTGCTGTCGAAACCCATCGGAGCTGTGCGTTCTTCTCTCGACAAGGTCCGCAAGAGGCGCCCACGGTCGACGCCGCGGCTGCAAGGCAGTCGAACTGGGGAGTTTGGCCGGCGCTGAGCTAGGGCGCCCGTCAGCTCGCGGGCCGTCAGCTGATGTGACACGCCGGCAAAAATGTACCAGGTAGGCGATGAACAGATGCATTAAGTCGCTGTATTATTCACCAGGAAATTAAGCGCTCCACAAATATCTCGCCCTGCCAGGTCTCCGTCAGGCAGATGCGTCTAGCCTGTAAACTGTTTTGCAATACTGCTGAGGATAACACGACATTGTATAGAGTTTGGTGACTTGCCTGATTCAGAAAGCGATATTGTGTACTCACGAAGAATGCCTGTGTTGCTGTATTCAAATTAGCGCCTGCATTAAAGTAGTGTTTCATTTGAACTTTGTGTATCTATCTTTGTGTTGGCGAACTCCTCCAAAGTATACTTAGACAATATGAGGGGCTACCTGTCCCAGATTGACCTAAGATGGTTAGGATAGTTATGTTGCATATAGAGGGTGAGGCAAACGTAACGTCACCCTTTACCTCGGGACAGGGGAGCGTCTCAAAACATTTATTGTTGTTGAAAAGTCAGTTCCCATATTAGGACTTCAAACATGTGAGAAGATGGGACTGCTACATTGAAATGTAGTTAGTGAAGTTGGAGAGCAGTCAAAAAACAGCATAGTCACCCAGTATGCAGAGGTCTTCTCAGGCATCGGTAAGTTTAAAAATTACTATTCACTTAAATTGAAAGACAGTTGTGTTCCCTCGTCCAATCCACCAACCAAAGTACCTTTGGTAATTAAATACAGAACTAGATAGGCTATGTGAACTAGACATCATAGCAAAATGCACAACACCAACAGAACGGGTCAACAGATTAGTGGTTGTGGAAATGCCTAATGGCTCCCTTAGACTTTGTCTCGATTCAAAAGACTTAAATGATGCCCTGATCAAAGAGTATTTTGAAATACATTCTATCAAAGATGTGACAGCCAAATTAAAGGATGCCAAATACTTTAATCTTCTTGACCTCAAGGATTCATTTTGGCATATAGGCTACAGTTGGACCAGCAAAGTTCATCATACTGTGCATTTTCCACCCCATTTGGTTGTTACTTTTTCAGAAGGGTAACAAGAGCCAGAAGTGGCAGTGAAGATGGCGGGCTCGGAGGATTGGAAGTGAGACTGAAAGGGAAGTGAATGTGATTTGACATAAGGACAGTTTACGTACTCTCGCAAATGATGTACCAGTGTAGGTAAAACATACTACAGCAACTAAGTAAATATTACATGTTCATAATTTGTACTATGTTTATGCTGTAATTTGGCATTTAGCGTCTTGTCATACCCTACCAGCACAGCAAGTCCCCAGGATGTCATAGGGACATCCTTTGAGGATATCCGGGTACATGAGATCCTCGGGAAGTCCTACGGATGGATATTTCGGATATCCGAGAGCTCAGAAAAACCATGTCCCTAGGACGTCCCAAGTACCTCCTCGAAAAGTACATCACATCCCAGGAAGCTCCTTGGAAGACGAATTTGGGTCATCCTAAATTCCTCATCTGGGGAGCTCCCAGGTATGTCCTTACAGAGAGCTCCCACGGAGCTCCTTTGAAGAACTCCCTGGGATGTCCGAGCAGGCACTCCCTGGGATTTCCGAGCAGGAGCTCCCTGGGATGTCCGAGCAGACGCTCCCTGGGATGTCCGAGCAGGAGCTCCCACGGATGTAGTGGATTTCTAGACAAGTTCCTAATATGACCACTATCTCACAATATTATTTAAATATACATGAGGTTTGTTGCAATTAATTTAGTAGATAATTCATAACATTTATATATGCCTTAAGAAATTGTTAAATTTATTAATTTCGACACACACATTTTATTATTACTGGTAGACTTTTGGAAGTTGAAACATTAAAAAAAATGTTATTACAGACAAATTGTTTATTCAAAAATTTTAAGAGGCTATATTAACAATTAAGTGTATTTGATTGTGTGTTAAATACTAAGTTTACATATCACCGAAACAAATACATTTGTTTTCTTTTGTGTTGAATACTAAACTTTTACTTTTGCTGCTGGAAGGAGCTGCTAGGGATGTCCCAGGGAGCTCCTAGGGATGTCCCAGGGACGTGTTTAATACAGGTCCTAGGGAGCTCCTAGGGATGACACAGGGATATCCTGGGGATGCATTTAATGCAGATCCCAGAGAGCTCCTGAGGATGTCTTGGGAATGTGTTTATTACAGATCCCAGGGAGCTCCTAGGGATGTGTATGCCAGACATCTTAGGGATGTCCGTAGGTAGTACTTTTCCATGAACTTTTTTCTTACATAAAAAGGACTTGAAATGAACTTACCTAGGACATCCTAGGGACGACAGTTCCCACATCCTACAGATGTCCTCAGGATGTCTGTGTGCTGGTAGGGTAGTTGGACACCAGCTTTTAAACCAGCTCATAATTGAAAGATTGTTTTGAATAGTTTTGAAGCATTGCATACAATCATGTATTTCTTGTGATGGGAATGCACATCAAATGGGATAATTGTAATAAGATGATATTTCAACAAATCCAAAATTCACTTGCTGACAGAAAAGTCACAAATGTGGATTTTAAAATAATTGCTTTAAAATGTAATCTAATTAACAACCTCATAATTTCCGTTCAAAAACTCACTAGCAGATTTGTACTGAATTCTTAAACGGGTCATTATCATAGAAAGGTGTTTTTTATGTCATCTATAATTTTAAAATCTCACATTAATAAAACCTTACCAAATGCATATAGTGATATAAAATTTTGATTGGTATGTAATTTCACCAAGTTTCCATGCTCAAGAATAAATAGTTTTTTAAAAAATGCATATTGCAAATTTTATGTGTCCACGGATGTGACAGCCTTGTCCACAGGCGTGACATAATCTACAGATACGATACCACTCTTTTATTTCATGAACCAGGCTAGCTTAGCTTTGCAAAATATACAGTGTTACTGACAACTAGACACAGACCTAAATTTAAAATGCTTAAGTATTGCTGTTTAAAAAACATTTCATTGTGATAATACAATGTCATTCTTTAAATCTAAACGTGTGAAAAAACTTAAAACATGAATTAACATAATCTAAAAACAGCCCCATTAAAATAAACATTACACCAACAGAATTCTAATGATTTTCATCAGTAACTGTTACAACTATACATGATCTGGGGTAGCCTAAAGCATTATTCAAGATTCTGATAATCAGGTAGTTCTGAAAGTATATACTGTCCTCTGTAGTTCAAAATGAGTTGCTGTAATTTGCAAACAATATCACTACTCGATATAACAAAAGTAAAATCTTCATTGTCTGGAATAGTAAACATAGGCCCATTAGCTTTACACCTTTTCAGATATCTCACTGTGTAACTCTCTGCAACTATCAACACCTGACATAACAAGAACAATTTAATGTTTTACAACTTTCTTCCCAGCCAATTTTACCAAAACAAAGTCATTGGTCAAATATTCCAATTTATTTTCTTTTTCTGGAGTTGTTTTTTCTTCTTCGTCTTTGTAGACATCATACCATGATATCGTCTTGCTAACAAAATTATCTTATTATTGTGAAGTAAGGAAATAAGATCCAAAATTTTGTGGCAGCAACAGAATGCACGAAAGAATAAAAAAGAAGAGAAGTAGAATTAATGGGGGATAAAATAATAAAATTGAAGAATGTAATATGATAAGAGGGAGGGGGAAGAGAATTAAACAGAAGATTTCCAGTGCCAATATTAATTTAACAAATGTTGGTTCAGTCTTTAAAACTAGCATTGTTATTAGCGGGCTATATTGTGGAATGTTTAACATTGTTTAATGCGAGAAGTAAGGGAACGTACACGGTTCAATAGTTTGTACTTTTAAACTATTTTACCACTAATAACTGTCATAAAGTGCTTTTTCTTTTTTGTACTAGTTTCTTTCTTGAAATTTGCGGTAATCTGCTTTTGAATTACTTCACTAAAAATGAGCTATTTTTTAACCTGTGCAGGACAATTTTTTTCCTTCAACAAATATTTAACATTTCTTTCTGGAGTTGCAATACATGAATGTTTGACTCTATAGTACCTCTTTTTGTATTTCTCAATTTTTATTTTCAACTTTTTGTTGTCTCCCTGCAGCTTCTTTATTTCCTTTTTTAGCAAGTTTCTGTTTCTCCGTCGTATTTTCTTACCACTATCCTTCCTTGAACTTGTTAATTTGCTACATTCAGAGGTTTCTTGCATTTGTACTGATGTCGGGATTTGTGACTGTCGGGGTTTGTGATGGTGTCAGCGTTGCTGCATTTAATTCCTTTTTCTTCTCCCTACTCATCCTGGTTCTCTCTCTCCACCTTTTCCTAATACACAGTTTTTCCCTTTCTGACATGTCTGAAATCTTTTTTCTCTGTGCTCTTTTCCTAGTCCTATCTTTTTTCTTTTGTTCTTCATATTTTTGTACATCATTTTTCAGTCTTTCTCTTGCCCTTCTCATGCTAATTTTCTTACTCTTCCTCCTCTTATCCAATTTACTCATTGTTGCAAAACATACTCTGGAAAGATAACATGTTTTGTGGTAGTGATTAACAATAATTAATAGACAAAAATATTATTATAGGTTATTCAATCAATGAAACAATGATATTCTCCCAGAACCTATGTATTTTATTGATCAAATCCTTCGAGTTCTCCTTTAACAGTAGCCTACCTTATTAAGTTCTCTTAACATCAACATACACTGTAAGTTAACTTAATTACGTATTATGATAATTATGAAGAATGCAAGCTAATTCAAATTATTGTCACGTCTGTGGATCAATTGTCACATCCGTGGTCTTTCTTGACCACAGACGTGACTTCCACGGACGTGACATATTCAGTAAAAATGTTCTGTAACTAAAAGCAATTTAGGTTATGAATGACGTTAGGGCCATGAAAATAATAAAATACTTATTTTTTTTAGTTACACTATGTCAAATAACTTTTTCTTATTATACTTACAGATATTTAACGGTAACAGATGTGACACAATCAGCTGAACATACATTAAAACTTCCACTTTAACACAGTATTTCTCACCAATAAAGGAACAACCATTCACTGACAAAGCACCAGCAAACAAAATGGCCAACTACAGAGGTTGCGAGGCCTACAAGGCGGAAAAATGGCAAATTAATATAACTTTTAATATGTTTATTCTTAAATACAAAATAAACCTTTATACATTTAAATCTATACTCTGGCAAGAAATGACACGATTTTAACCCTGTCGCATTTATAAGGTATCTGTACTGAATATAGGCCTCTTAAGGTAAAAAAATCAGTTATAGCATTAATAAATGTACTGAAGCAACACATGGATGGTGTAATACAGATGTTTGTGCAACAAAATAAAACACATATGCAGTTTTACACCTCCCCAATGGAACGAATAAAAATTCTGGAAAAATATGTGCAAATGGGCCACATTAAGAACATGATGCTCCTAATATGTACCACATACCAATTTGTCAAAAGAATGGTGAAGTAGTCGGAAAAATGCATAATATACCATACTTATTATCATCATTAATACTTTTACATTGTAATAAGTATTATTGACATACGATACAAATGAAAAACTTATGCCAGTGAATGAAATTTCAAGTGTCACAGTTAGGGCACAGGAATGGCCCATGTCTCGTTTCGTCAGCCCAACACACTCTTCATGAACATTGCAAAATGAATAATGACTGTCAAAGAAAACTTGTTTTCTTTGACAGTCATTCATTTTGCAATGGGGTACGTCCAAGAAACCAAATCCAGTCATGCACTCCCATTGCACAGTTCTTTTAAAGATCATACTTCATGAACATATTTTTCACACTGGATGCACTTTCGCATATCAAGAACACTATCCTCCTAACAAACACTGCAAAACCATGACACATTCTTCGCTGCGGCTATCCGTTTAGCCTTGCCTCGAACAGCAGTATGGGATGTGGGTTTCGTTTTCGGCGTAGCATTACTTTTACTAGTCTTGCTGGAGCCAGACGACCGCACAGATGCCGACTATGGTGATGTTACAGGAATGGGATCTGCCCAACGAGCAGGGAACAGCACTTTTCTCAAAACTACCACCTTGCTGTTGATGGCCAGTTTTCTGTTGATGTGACGAGTTTCTTCCTTTTAGGTGCTGGGAGTAGCTCATGGAAAGAATTATTGACATTCTGCTGCGGCTCCTCGTGTCCATCATCATCTCTTGAGTCCTGGGCAATAATTCTATGGATTATGACTTCCTTCTCATCACTAAGAATTCCAACAGATGTGACACCTACAGGTGCTTCCGTCACTGCAGTTTGTGGAGCACTGAGAGAATTGGAAGTGTTCGCTGTGCACGTATGACTAGACATACTGGGTTCTGCTGTGTCAGGCACACGAGTGGTCATACACGTTGATGGTCTTTCCTACATTTGTGGTTGTAGCTCTTAAATCGGAATTTCAGTCACGGAACTTGGAGCAAGGCTGCATCTGGAACTGCATGTGGATTGTAGGGGCACATACCGGTGGCACAGAAACCTACTTTCACATTAGCTGGTGTTGTCACCTAGTCCCACACAGGAGAAAAGAGAACGCCCAATCGTTGTTTGGTGAGGGCACGATCTTCATAATTGCTCCAATATTTAATAATTAATCATCCCAATATGACTCGAAGGCTCTGAATACTGCTTTGTTGAATGGTTGCAGTTCATATGTGGTGATAGACAGGAGGCAATACAGTGTGACACTATGCTGCGATGAGACCTCAAAACAATTTCATAGTCTATGTGACATTTTGCACCATCAAAGATTATCAAACAAGGACCTGGAGTTTTATGATTGGCAAAATTGTGAAGCCAGTTCACAAATGATTTTGCTGTCATCGAGCCTTTTGGTGTCATTTGACACACAGCTGATGGTGGCAGATTGTCGAAAAACTCTGGTTTCATCCGCTGCCCTTTACACAAAATCATGGGCGGAATAGTTGTGCCTGTTGCATTTCCACAATAAACCACTGTTACACTTTCACCATGTTAATTTGCAACGATATGAACTCGTTTCACACCTTTGGTAGCTAAAACATTAGGTGGTTTTGACACACGCGGTTGTCACAGGGTTTGTCGGACCGGTGATTCTGAGAGTTAGGATGGGCGCCAGCTGGCCAATTCCGGTTATTCTCGGACCAGCACAGGACTCTTGTAACATTGGGGTCGTCCGCTGGGCTGTACTCTGGGTGCCGCTGTCTGGAGAGAATGATTGTTGGAACATATAATGGGCTGGTCCATACAAAGCACTTATTAAAAGTGGTTGGAACTGGCTGTCGGTCACCAAGTACACCATATATACAACTTCTGTATAGCACAGGATATGAATGGATTCTCCCTTAGGAGGGAGTGAAATGGGCTGCTACCATCAGCATAGAGCGGGCACCAGAACAAAAAGAGTGGGACGTCACCATCAAAATGGAGCGAGCACCGAGGAGTATACAGTGGGCTGCTACCACCGAAGTGGTGCGAGCACTAGAACAGGAGTTGGCCACTACCTCATTAGATGAGCGAGTATCAGTATGGAACAATACGCCACTATCTTCGAGGAGAGACAGGCACCAGGAAAGTGTAAAAAGTGAGTCGAAGCTATTAAACTAGAGCTGTGTATTCCCCTCTTTTTTTTCCTAACCTACCCTAACTACTAAGTTATGTGTGAGGCCCGGGGAAGGAGCGGGACTAAGTGCTTCTCAGGGCTGAGCCCCATACGCCTACAAGGGGGAAGTTTCACGCAGAGGAGGCATGCATCGCGGCAGAGAGGGATTGGGCAGACATGGCCGCAATTGGGGCCATGTCTACCTCCCTAAGTGTACCAATAGCTAAGCCATAATCTAAGAAGAGAGAGGGAAAAACCGGCATAGTACCGTAAAAACCCTCTTGACAGAATAGGAGTGTAACCACTCAGCAGTTACATGCATTAAAAATAAAAATGGCACTGGAAAAGTAGGAAGGTCCAGGTTGTTAGTAGAGTTGTGAAATAAGAGTGGGGCTGGAGGGCGGAAACTGTATTTATTTTCTTTATTTTCCTTTAATTTTCATTTAGGGAGGGCGCTGGTTTTAACCAGGGCACTGTGGGTGAGCACAGTACCCTAGTGGAGGACGAGGTTTTAAAGGCGCCTCGTCCTCCCTTATCTCCAGTAGATACCTGAAACATACTTAAAAATACATAAATTAGTACACTTAACTAGCTCACAGGCAAGCCTGATGAGCTAGCATTAAGTTAAAATATATAAGCGACTAAAATATTATGTTAAAATTACTAAAATATTATGTTAAAATGACTTAAATATTATGTTTTTAGGACTCGTGCTTAGCACAGAAGTATCTGTGCAAGCAGGAGCCCTCTGATTGGCCGTTAGTGATCCTGCCAGCCAATCACAGCTTCAGCCAATCACAGGCCTCCGCCGTTCCGGACCGACAGAAAACACCACAGCTAACTTACAGCTAGCAATTTCTATAATTTAAACGTGTTAAATTGTGAGTGTACAGTATAATACCAATTACCTAATTAATAAAATATAGCAATGTAATTTCAACAGCGGCGCTGCCACTGAGCCATAAGCTGTACAGTGTATATTATGCCATATGCTGTGA
>PNEQ01030678.1:0-47335 GCA_003012365.1 Medauroidea extradentata
GCGCAGGTGGTTATCATGGAGTAATACAATCCATGCGGCACCCGAGGAGGCCTTTTAGCGCTGCCGCCACTGTATTGTATTTCGCCGCCCTGCCCGACAGCCACGGCGCCGAGGAGTGAGTGGGAAGGGGGTGTCCTAGCTCCGCCACCACAGTATCGTACTACACCGCCCAGCCAGACAGTCGCGGCTCGCAACAATAGTATAAAATGGCCCTTTCAGGGCACCGGCGCTCAAACAGGACAGTACACCTTAGCATAGACCAATCCTTTGACTTTCAGCGCGTGTAATATCATCTTACCACTGCAGAAGAACTTTATCTAAGCCTGATTCTTGCTCACCCACCACAACCCTCGTCGCCATTAACTGCAAGATGTTCAACTGCGTTGAAGGTTGTCACTGGCAGGCGTATGTATCGCAATATCACCTCTACACGCAACCAACATAACTGTCGCGCAGTGCCCTAGTAAGTTTTATCCTATGTGTTTCTTGAAAATGTCATTTTATTGTAGGAAGCACTAAAAGTTGAAATAATTTTTATGTATATTTTTCTCGAATCCGTTTTGTATTTTCCCACATACGGCCATATAAAGAAGTAGCTTTTTAACAAATATGATGGGATCAGATAACGCATTTTTAATAAGCATGCTTAAGGCTTCTGCCTACCTTGGAGCGCGGCGGGAGCAAGGATAGGGTTTTACATGTTAAACTAAATTCCGTGTAGCTCAGTCACCCTTTGAGATATCGCTTTCGGATGGAAACCATTTTCTGCATTGAGAAGAGGAGAATACTGCTACGTAAACGAAAATGTGAAAAGAATTTTATGAGTACGGGGTTTCGAGTGTTTAATCGGCATGAAAACACTTATTTGCTCATAGTTTAAAGGGTATTGATATAACTTGCTAAAAGATTCCGTAGCAGTGTGGGCCGTATCGTACTGAACAAAAAAGTCACAGGTAGCATATATGTAGGTTTGAAAGTGACTGAGATATTTAGGAATATAATTTAACCTGTAATGCCCTATCCTTTCTGCCGCCGGAGCTCTGAGGTAGGCAGAAGCCTTAATTTTAAACTTGCAGAACGCAGTACAGATGCTGGTGAAGCGAGTGGGGGATGGGGGGAGGTGAATTCATATTAAGCACCCCCTCCTTTTTAGAACTAATGTGAATACATTTAATTAAGAAAAAAATATTATTATGAAATGGTTGATTGGTAAGTGTTTCGATGATACTTTTTTTACTCTAAGGAATTATTTAACGTTTGTTGCATAATTATTTGTGAGGTTAATAGTTTTATACAAGTCTCCTGATTGCTTTAAGTTTATAAAAGCAAGATGAAATTGCGTAAAGGGTATGGAAAGGTACGATGTCGAGCGGACGACTAGAATACACAATCGCCAATAAAATCTGAGCTACTCTTAAAAATTCGATGAAATTTTTTTTTGCCGAGTATATATTTTATCAGTGGACGTTCATTTATATAGCACTATGCGTTAGTATGCTTTACGTTCGAGTAAAAAATGTATGTTTTTTTTTAATAAGTGCTTGAAACCACAAACTCGACAAAAAGAGAAAACTATAAATTTTTTAATTTTTTATATTATAATATAGAGGCCTATATAATAACTGAATTTCAAAAATACTTGCTACTTAATTCGAAAATAATTTTAACATCCATAAACCTTTCGCGTAGAGATTTTCGGATAGTAAATTATTTTCAAACCTGAACGTGAGAATTTTTTATATTCGGTTATTATAGAGACCTAGGTATTATCGTATGGAAAATTATAGAAATTACAGTTTTCCGTTTTTTTTTTTTTTTTTTTTTTTTTTTTTTTTTTTTTTTTTTTTTTTTTTTTTTTTTTTTTTTTTTTATTTTTTTTTTTTTTTTTTTTTTTTTTTTTTTTTTTTTTTTTTTTTTTTTTTTTTTTTTTTTTTTTTTTTTTTTTTTTTTTTTTTTTTAGATTTTATGGTATCAAGACCATGTTTTTCTAAAAAACTGTTTTTACATTTTACTCGAAGGTAAAGAATATTACCGCATAGTGCTATATAAATGAACGCGCGCTGATAAAATATCTACTCGGCAAAAAATGTCATCGAATTTTGATGAGAAGTTCAGATTTTATTGACGATTTGAGTATTCCAGTCGTTTGTACGACATTGTACTTTAACGCATTTGTCTTGTCAAATTCTGCTATTTGGAAAGTTTTCGTTATTGGTTTCCTATGTAATATACTTCCATTTTTGCTGTAAAAGTAATTGCTTGATCATTTTCTTTGAAAGTGGAACACTCCCCTCCCTCCAACTCTTTATAATGCTGGCTGTGTCACTGGTAGTACATACACAGGATTATTTAGTAAGGAGTGTGTTCGTTTTGAGTAGTGATAGTTAGTCTTACATTGTTTTGACAATCCATAGTGTTGATGTTCAATATGAAGTGCGGTATTTTATATTATATTCAAATAAATTACGTATTGCTTTACGTCTCGTCGACAGCGAAGTAATTAGAGACAGGGAGCCGGGAGAGTAGCCGACCTTGGTCTTTGTTGAGGAACCATGCCCGCATTTGGATGGAGTGAATTCCGGAAAACATGGAAAACCGAAATCATAATGTCCGAAGCTGTAGATCGAACCCGGGTCCTCCCGAATGCGAATTCAACGTTGTTACCGCTGCGCCACCTCGCTCGGTTTTTTGTAGACGGCGTTCAGAGTAGTGTTACTCCGACTATAATTCACTTCAAGGAAAAATTTCAAAAAGAATTTCGACTAACTTATTTGTAAGCAAAATTATCACCACGTTCTGACTCGCTCTGTACAAATGTTTATTACATGGTTTCACAAAATAAAAATAAAGGGAAGGGACAGTCTCAACTCGCTGAAGCAAATTTCAAGTGCAGGTAGATAAACCACTTATTTACGAAACACAGATTAGTCTTTTGGGGATGGATACGGCGACCTACCCTGATTCGCCCCCTTTCCAACTCCTGCGCTCCAGTTTTACTTGAAGCGGGTTCCAATGCCACCCGCACGCACTGCTGAGACTGACAGTTCCAATTTTGCTCGCAAGTTGCGCCGAGGCCTGGCGTCGCAGCACAGTTGCTGGTTATTGAGTGCATCGTAATTAGGAAGTGCGCCTGTACGTCTCGGCTAAAGATTAGACTTGAGGCCGCGCCGGCACCCGGTGATTGCTGAACGACAAACCGGCGGTGCAATTGACGCGAAGAATATTCGATGGAAACGAATATAAAATTGAATATTTGTCAAAAAAATCTCGTTTTGGAGCTGTATAAACAGTTAAACGTCTAAGAAACTGCGCTATAAAAATATTTGTTCTTTTACGAGGAAAATTCTCGGATACGCAGTTGCCGAGGAAATTCTTTGTATAAGTACAAATGTTGTTTTTGTTAAGTACAGAATATACGTTTGTAAAATTACAAAACATAGTCTTGCAACTGCACATGGAATTGGAAAGATCAAATGTAAGTGATTAATGTTATTTTGATTGTGCAAATATATACTTAGGCCTACTTGGATAAAAAACACCTTCACAAATAATTTCTACACAATTAATATATCTCTATCAGATTATTAACCACCTCTTTAACATTCATTCATTTCAGAATGGCTAGGCTTAAGGGGGCCGTCTATCCAGGCCGGCGAGCGGCGTGCAGAGCTTCGGCCGTTAGCTAATTGTTCGAAAACTACTCAACGCACATGACTGGTGTATGTTAAGAAATAAACTTGTGTATACCCGTTTCAGGTTCATAACTACTTATTAAAGTATATTTTCTAGCGGCCGAAAACGGCGAAAATTGAAGTTTTCGCGTTCTTTTTTTGGTAGATGTATCTTGCCGCAGAATGTTTTTAAATATATATATTCGCGTACAATACAACTTCTTCTTTAGTAACGCGTCATAAAATAATAGAGTCACCAGTGGAAGTCTCATACTGGCACGTTGTTGGCGAGAATACTGCACACCAGTTGAGTGACTTACACCTACAGGCCAGGGAGAGGCGTCATATGTGTGTGTCTCGTCCTTACCTCGTCCACACTTCCAGGCCTCGTATGCGCAAAACACGTTCACACAGGCGGCCACATTAACGACTTTGCAACTGTAACAAACATTCCAAGTCACAAGACAAACCCAACTTACAAACTGTTTGCTCGTTTATATTTTCACTTATTCAGTCATCAAACTTTCTTTAGTTTGTACAATGTCATTTATATGGGCATTAAGTATTTTCCAGCAGAATGTATAACAGAAGGCATAAATTGTGCAGGCCTATAACTACAACATTTTTGGCAAAACTACATTTATATTCTGTCTGCATAGTTATTTGAAGAATTTTTAAAAATTAAATTCTTATAACTTTACAAATAAAAAATTTGCAACAATGATCTTTGCACGTTTGTAAAGGTTTGTAAAAGCACGAAGACATCCCTTGTAATATTTTACACATTATAAGCGTGTGATTTTCGAATGTCTCTCAGTGTTATAATTTACCCCGAGCATTACAGCACGTCTTTTGTCAGACATGACTAAATACGAAAACACCGACTGCATTTTTCATATTGGGTCATTTTCATAAACTTTAAATCCCTCTCACTATTCCAAAAAGAGCTCGTTAGCTCATCACGGGAAATGAAAGGTTGAAAAATTACTGGAAAAATGTTCTAAACAACAAGCAAAGCAAACATGTTTGCTATTAAGTGAGGCGTTACCTTAGTAGGTCGTGTTTCTGTGTGTTTTATGCAGAGGTGTTGCCATGGTACCGTGGAGGAAGGGGCCCGGTTTAAGACTTTAAACACCCTCCTCTTAGCCTTAAAAAAAGATACAAATAAAAAAGAAAATGTGTATCATATTAAAAATTAAAAAAATAATAACAGAAGAACATTCTATGTTTCTCTTTAAAAAAATCGCTAAAATATAACTATTTTTCACCATAAAATCCAAATTTATCGCGGGGGTGTGAAGGGCGAGCCCCAAAACCCTTTAAATAAATGGGTGGTCGGTGTCCATTTATAAAATCCCCCACCCCACAAATACATAAATTCTGGCTACGCCACAATGTATGTATGTTAGAGAGAGAGAGAGAGAGAGAGAGAGAGAGGCACAGCATCAATATAGCGTTAAGGGTGCCACTGACCGACATACATAACGTACTATCGACTCTACGAGAGAGCCACGCAAATGGAACCCACAGTTTCACCTTTATTCTTATTCCTGTGGGAATTCTAATCTGAAACGCTATAATTTTATGTGTGTGAATTATGATTTAAAGTCTAACGCATTGTTACGTTCTATATCTATGTGTTTTTCATATTGTTGGTAAATTCCCAAAACCACAGCCTGGAAGAAAAGGGTTTTAGCAATTTTGAAAGTCCTGTAAAACATGCGTCTTATAAAATTAATTACATTAACGACATGTTTTAAAGCGTGTTTTCTATTCGCAGGTATACAGACGTAATGCCCTTTATGAAATTCGTAATAAAAGTAATTATTGCAAACTCGCTGCAACGCATTTACTCCGCGTCAGGAAGAAGTCGATAAAGTCGACAAGACGCACGTGTACCAAGCACCGCATAACCTCTATACGCTAGCCACTGAACTAGCGCGCAGCTACTTCTTTAACGTGACTTTCTATTTGACGCGATAACGTAGCAAAGTTCGATGCATACACCTATCGTAGTTTCGTTTGCGCCTAATTTGGAATCAGGAATCTTAATATGTAGTCTTCGAATTTGTAGTACTGTTTCTGAATTGTATTTGTAGCATTCGTAAACTTGTTTAATTTCCATTCCACTGTCGTGTGGAATGAGATTTCATTCTGTAACTAATTTTTTGTTTTGGGCACCATTAATGCTTAAGAGTTAGTCGACCGTAGCTTTTTTTTACGTTTGAGGCACGGAAACGGGGAAGGCGATAAGTCGAATATAACCCGTGCTTCAAACACTTAAAATCCAGAGATCATCTTAGTGAGTGGTACAGTAAACTGCGATGGTTGAATTTGCGCGGAAGAAGAAAATTTCACTGTTTGCTGCTGTTAAATAAAGTGCTGCACGACAACTCTCCTGGTTACCTACGTAATCGCTTCAGTTTCCTATCTCACTCACATGAAGTAAGCACCCATTCAAAAACTGATAGTAAATTATTAATACAGTCTCATAAAACTAACTACTTTTCTAACTCCTTTAGTGTCTCGGCTGCCAGATTCTGGAATGAGTTGAGTCAGAACATTCGCGGCGAGGACTATTTCGTAAATAAATGTAACAATCTCTCCATCAACCAATTCAAGACGAAGCTGTTGCAGTGCTTGCTACTGCGCGACCACGATCTTCAAAGTTGACATATTGAATGAAAGCTTGTATGAATTTACGTATGACTTAACTTAGTGTTAATTGTTTGTTTCTTTCTTACTGTGTTTTAAAATTAAAACTATATAAAGTTTTTAAGTGCCTGTTCAGCATGACTGTTATTTTGTAAACATTATAAAACTATAGAAAGCTTTCAAGTGCCTGTTCAGCATGGCTGTCTTTTGTAAACATTAAGGCTATTAGTGTTAGTTAGGTAGTATAGTTTATTGCTATTAATTTTTATTTTATTTTCTTTTAATTTTAATCTCTAAAATAAGTGTTGTATGTACCTAATATGGGTTCAGTGTAAGAGAAGGCATATATGCCTTAACTGCGCCTAATAAAGACGATTTTATTATTATTATTATAATAATCGCCTCTAGGCGCAGAGAACTAAACTAGCGTGCAGTGTTTACGTAGTAACTGTTTTTCAACGGGATTTCAAGCGATGACCCTACAATTTTATTTGTGGAAAGTATGTGGTAAAGTCCAATGCAGGTTTCTATGATTTTGTTTTACGATTACGGTTGATATTTTCTCGGTTACAGCAACGTGAAAAAGTAATTTTTATCACTTTTGAGGAGCTTGATAATCATGTTTTCAATTACCGGACTGCATTTTCAAAATCATAAGGACTTAATTTGAAGTGTTTTCTTTTCGTAGATAAACGCATTAGAAACATTTGTAGTAACTATACATGGAAAACGACTATACGTATCAGGCTGCAGCACGTCTCACGCGCCAGGTCCACTAACTCTTAAAGGAAAAACAAATAAATAAAGAAAACTGTTTCCTCAAACATGTTTGCAATGCAGTTGAGGATCAAACTTTCAAAACCAAACACGTCCACATTATCAAGTTGTAGAGAAAAGTGAAAAATCTAATATATTTTGTTAGTGACTCAAACGAAAATGACTGTTTAAATACGACATGTAGGCCTATTTACATTATTGGATTATATTGACTGTGGGTTTATGATTGCATGCACTTACTTTTTTATAACAGGGTGTTTAAACTCATGTATAGATTTTGGAACACGTCTGGTTTAAATGTGCCAGGTACAGGTTACTTCAATTGAACTTTTGTTTGCGTTCTCAGAATTGTACTTCATGTGTCTCAAACGCAGTAATGCACATGGAATACGTGTTGGCGAAGGTACAGGATTAGAAACAAAATGTCAAGCTATACTTCAGTTGTAAGCCATCAGTTTAACTCTCTCACGACCCTCGTTTCTCTGAACAATCTTCACCCCTGTATTGGTTCAATGTCTGCACTTTACACGCCTCCCCATCACTTAGCTAACCTCAACCCCTTTCTAACCCACCATATGTCGCAGAACTCACGCCCTTGAAAACTAAAAAATTTCCCACCCTTCATTCTTCCCCTTCTTCTGCCACGCACGGTCTCTGAATCTCTCCTGAACCTTTTCACCCCTCCACCTCTACCCAGGAACAGTGATATATTATGCGTGCGAAATTTGATTTTTTCTTATTCTTTTTACCCTCATCTGAAAAGAGAAGAAAAAACGCAGAAAGGAGAAATGAATCTGCATTTGCATAATCCAGGAATTTTCCTCGCATTTTTCTTTAGGTTAGGGTTGAAAGTTTTTGCTAAACAGTGATAAAAATGTGAGAGGCAAAGGGCGTTTAACATTCCAAGGAATAGTATAAAGTACTCTATAACAATAATATGTTGCAAAAAAAATTATATACTGTGAATTTAATTTCAGGTATAGCAGAGACACCTACTGGATTTCAAAGAGTTCGGGTGCTGGCGTCGTCATTCATGTTTCAGTAATAACAGGAATCTTCTGTATATGTTTATGATCATCATATTACAGGAAATTGAAAACAAATCAGGAAAATTTTGCTATTCAGACAGTACGTATGAAAGGTGTAACTGTTTTAATTAAGAAATTGGTAAAACCGCTCGTATTTACATGTCCAAAATTACAGACAGTAATAAAACTGTTTTATAGTGACCGTTAAGAGTAAAAATCTCAAAAAAGGAATAGTATTATTATTCTACAGTATAACACACGCCAACTTAACAAAAATGTTAAGGTTTACATGCTAAAACAAATTACACAAAAATTAAAAGTCGCCGAACAAATTTTATCGAATAACGTGCACTAGTTAAAAAATTATTTTAATTTTCGTTTGTTTGTTAGCACTACGTAATATGTTACGATTAAATATATTTTTACGTAGTATTATGAAAAAGCCAAATTAATTTTTGCACTTAAAATTGTGATTTTCAATTATTATTTTTTGCTTATGATAAAGTTTTAAGTTATTACTAGAGACATGCAGAATTTGCGTTACTTTCTGACAGCTGATTAGACTCCAAGTGACTATAGGCTCGTTCCACGTCTCCCGCTAGCCGATATTGTCGTGACTTGCCGCGGGGAATGCTTAGGCCCTACATGGAAGAGACCAATCTCTGTAAAGACGTAACACACGTAAATGACAACACACAAAAGTTCGCGGCCGATTGAATCGCATATTATGCTCTGTTATGTATAGGAAAGTAAAGTTTAGTCTGATACCAAATGATAACGCGAATTTTGAATATCTCTAGTTATTACGTATTGCTTTACAGCTCGTTCAGAGATGTTTTAGAGTCCATTAAACAGTGTATTATGTGGTTGTTTACGTTTCTGTAGCAACCGTGCTTTGCAAACAGAAACCCAAGAGTGTTCCTCCAGATCGCGTTGTACGCCGAATACCAAACGCAGAACGAAAACGCTGTGAAAAGGTCCTGAAACCGGATATTCGTGCATCAAAAATACCATGTTTTAATAAACTTTTCACGAATTACATGCCATGCGAAAGGGGCTGCATTTGGTGTAGTGGCTAGAGTACTTCACTTGCTTCCCGCCAAGGCGATCCAGACTCGATTCCCGACAGGATCGGTCCCGGGATTTTTGCATGTGGCAATCGTGCCGGACGATGTCGGCGATTATCGGGTTTCTTCAGGGGTGTCCCCGTTTTTCTCGTCCTTCTCATTCCGGCGATTTCCACTGTAGGGCCTCATTCAACTCCATCACTCAGGGCGGGTCTGTAGATGCCTACGGGCGCCCGGGAGTATGTGTACAACCGTGGTGCGACACCCTGTCCCTCATGTATAGCCTACTCCTCATACGATATTTATGTGGTGAACAGATGCTAATTACATGGAACAGTGTACACCAAGGGATTATGTCACGGGAGTAATGCAGACGTGTAGAGGCGTGTGCCAGAGGCCTGCCTGAGATATGGTTCGACTACAAACTTAGCAAATACTCAGGGACGTCTCAGCTGAGCTTTCCCACGATTTAGGTACGTAACGCACTTTTAACAGAACCCTCGCCAAGACGACGCCATCTTGGAATATTCAGTATACATTCACTGATGGATACCCTGAAAAACTAGTTCAAAAGAACATCTAGCCTTTATACTGAAAATATACTTAATTTAAAATGGATAATTTTCATGATCTTTGCTATTGACATACGGAACATTTTACAGCTTTTGTACACCGTAAGAATTTTTTCTTGTATGCTCTCAGTGTTACGTACTATTGGAAAATTAAATAGTTCCGTTTTTGCATCACCAATCAATTTAAATAAAAAGATAGTTATTTTAATTTTCGTAAGTTGCTCTCAGTCTCTTCTATTTATACTCATTACCTGCTGTTTTCTTTAAGCATGGTTTGGTTTCTTATTATCGTGTTACAGTTTCGTTTACGAGTGTTCGAATAGGAACATTTGTTCGGTATATTGTTAGTTTTATAGACGTTACTTGTGACTACAGTTTCCAATTGTGAAATGTTTTTGCTCTCATATCCTTCCCATTGCAGCATATCAAAGTCAAGATGTGCAAGTCACTGGAACATACAAATAACAAAAACTTACTTATTCGAATGAAATAATTTACACTGAAATAAGATATTATGTGTTGTTTGCTAAGAGATTTAAAACGTAGAACAAAGTACTTTCGAATTTTGAAAAATGACCAAAATAAAAAAAATGGTTGTTATTTTTAAACATTTTTAAATATAATGGAATTTTACTGTGTGACTTTAAGTCATTAAGCATATTGCGCATACTATGTAACTTCAGTGTTAATTATTTCATTCGAGTGAGTTAGGTTTTTGTTATTTGCATTTTTCTGTAAAATACAAATCTTGGCTTTGACATGCCTGTATGGAAATTATATGAGACAAAAGAAAAGGTTTCACAAGTGAAAACTGTAGCGAAAAGTAATGTTTATAACACTAAAACTATGTCTTTCAAATACAACAGTATGCATGTTTGCCACGTGAAATCATATAAAAACACAAAAATGCAGGTTAACGGTTGAGTTTAAAAATATGTATTTTAAATTCCAACAAATAAAAAAAATCGGTATGTGCGTTTAAACAATTTTCAAGTAGCTCATGTTATCTGAGCTCATCATGAATTATGTCTTTCGAGTTAGTTTCTTTTAATTAATGTGACATTCCTGCAAAATGCGGATTTTGATTTTGGCATCCTGTATTGTCTACCGAACCAGTATTTACTGGCAAAAATAAGAGTTGATGAATATTTTAATTACAAATGCCTTTACCAGGTCAATATGTTCATTTTTAACTGCAATTGTAACCGTGCATTCCTTTTTCACTCATTCCCTTTAATGTCTTTCTCATCAATGTCAATGAATGGTGACTGCAACATAAAGAGAAAAAAAGTTTATCTTAATAATTAGAAACTGTCTCAAGTTACGTACGTCTGCAGCGTTGTTACTGATAGTTTAAGGCTGTTTTGAACAGAAAAATGTGCCTCGTTTTTACTTGCTTAAAAAAAATTCTGAAACAAGCAACACGTATTTTACAATATATAATAAAAATAGTTTTGCTCCAGGAAAACAGACATCAGAATATAAGTTTTAAAATTTTTACTAGAAAACACCCTTTATATTCTGTAAAGTTACTATAGATGTATGTGTTATAGGTTAATTTGTTTTTTACGTATTGTATGCTACATAACAGGTTACGGAAAACGGTCTGTAGATGATGAATCGCCAAAAAAGTGAAAATATACCAAAAATATTACGTCATAAAAGATTTATATTAACAGTAAAAAACGTTTGGAAGCAAATAAAGAGCAAACTGTTACAAATATTTCAGAAAGTGTATGACCTATGCTATGACTCTTATTGGATGATTTTACTGTATCAGTGTGCAAAAACTAGGTAGTCATTATAACTGTTTTCACCATTTTGTTTTTCATTCTCAGGGTGAATTTTTCAACATCTAATTAAATTCACTTAATATGGCAATTTAGAGACACTATATATTCTTAAATAATGCTTGATATTGAAGTGACCATTGGTAAAGCCTTCATCAACTTAAGATGCTGCAAAACTTTACTTAAAACAAAAACCTGTGATGCAAAGTCACCTGAAAATGATATGATAAACACTTTACAGCATGTACTTAACTTTATAGCAAACTACCAGGGAATACACAACACCAAAACGAATGCTAATTTTACGTATTATGCGATAAATTTTACAATAAATAAGCTCATAGTCGTATGTGCTTAATATAGGATATCAATGTTAAAACACTGGATACTTCCATCGTAATACCTAATACAACTTATTGCATCTTTGAAAACTTCTCCTGAATGTCAAATTTTGTCCTTCGCGTAAAGTTAAAAAAATTAATAAGCCCTAAGAAAACCGTGCAGGCCTAGGTGTCGGTTGACAGTACATTCTCGTTCTTCAAAGTCACGTCTGTTAGACAATTTCATTAGTGGCTTTTTGATGGTTCCATTCCCATGACGTGTTACAAAACTGACACTGATAGTTTGAAAACCTTCACAAACTAGCTCACGGAGTACCACTTTTATTTTCTGGCTTTCCTTATTTATATCTTTCAGGATTTCGTTTCCAGTGGGATACCAAAACAATTATGCCAACATTTAAAATACTTCATTTTTACTTAGTTTACATAAATGTTTTCGTAAATGTCCAGATCAATGGTTTTAACTGACAGATAATTTTCCTTAGATCGTTCCGGTTTAATTTAGTAATTTCCTACTGTATAAAGTGAAAATATATCTGTTAAATAATTTCAGCAGCTTCTTGAACGAAGATCAATTAAACTTTCGTACAAACAGAAATTCAAACGAAAGTTTTAATTAAATTAATATTTACGATTATTTATGTGATTGTCTGAAATCTATAAATACCAATGGTCTTGTAAATATTTATGTTAACAGGAATATATCGTCACGTTGATTCGAAATGTGGTGTTCTTTTCGTAGGTTCAAGTTCTGTTTACCCAACAATATTAGTCGATGTCACATACCAACACTCTGGAATCATCCAGTAATTTAAAAACAAACTTACCGTTTGCACCCATTTCATCACAAACTTCCGAAGAATCATAGCAATAAATATTGTGTGGCTGCACTTGATAAGCTCATGTTATTGCACAAACATAGAAGAGTTCATGCGTAGGATCGTATTTTTTGCAATGGCACTTAAATGAAAACACATACACTGAATTTCGTAGTAGATGGTTCATAGTCTAATTTTAATTTAAATTTTCTTTACGTAAAGTTTAACCAAATATATTTATCATATACACTTAATATAAAATAAATAGTTTGTCTGCGTAGTGCCATGTTCTTATTGCCAATGTAGTAAACGATTATAATATATATATAACGTACTTAAAAATAAAAATAAATATAACTAGGCAATACATGATGTTGGTTACCGCAATAGCTCTACATTTCTAAATAACTATTACGTACCGCTGTAATATTTTACAAAGACAAAATACGATATACATAAACAACGCCTGTTTGTTAGTTAAAACAATATTTACGATAACAAATAATCATAATATACTTGGAATTACGAATTATCGTGTGTATTTTGAAGTTAAAGGTAAACCTACTTAACAAGAAAACACGTCTTCGTTTTAGTTCTTATGCTATTTTGCGTCACGTGACCAACTTATTGCGATAAATTATCAGTTAATATATACTGTACACACGCGCGCCCACAACACATGTTCTGTGTGTAGGTCAACCTAGATTACTTAAAGTTGAATAAGTCATCGCGATACTTAAGGTAAAGAATATTTGTGCTTGAGAAGTTTTTTCTGAGAAGAAAAGGTTAAATTAAAAAAAAAGTATAATGTTAATAATTTGTGGTGTGGACCAAGTAGATACCGCATCTATGTCCAAAAAAATTGTAAATCCGTGACCTGTTATCATTATTTTTGGATGAGTATAAAAGTGTGAATGCAAACTTACAAATCTTAGTTAGACTTAAGAAGTAAATGTAGAGTTATTTATCAGCGTTTAACAGTGAGTTCTTTATCGCTGATGAGAGGTAACTGAGTACGGAGCAGCGCCGAAATGAAGGGACAGGAGAAAATATAGAACGCCGAAAAAAAACCATCGACAAACAACAACATCGTCTGGTACGATATCCACTTGCAGAAATCCGGGTCGAGTGCGGATCGCTGTGTTGGGAGACTAGCGCCCTATAAACTGCAATAATCGGGCACTCCAAGTTTAACAAGTGGCCGAATAATTAGATCTCAATAGAGGCCATGAGGAACTATCGTGTGTCAATTCAGACCCGGCATAGTTCGAAATAAATTTATAGTTAAACCTGCATGCGGTTATTTTAGCAATCAGGTTCTGGATACGCTATATGGTCCAGCGTTGATATCAGGATATATCCCCCCTTCCCGACCCCCAAAGTTCTGAGTGAACCGTCACACTTTCCTTTACAGTACTGAAGTTCTGAAATATAATTGCAATAATATCAAACAAGTAAACCAATGATTATTCTGTTTCTGTATGTGTATATATGAAGGAACGTGTAGAGAGTATACAGTATTTCATCGTAATACCCTCTCGCCCCTCGAAAATAATCCAAGCTACGCCTCTGTTACAGCCAACTCTTGCTTACTCTTCACTTTATTCATCTTCTCAATATGCCGGGCGTTCAGTACATACTTTCCTGAAGGCAAATTTAAGCATTTAAGCACCGACCCAGAATTTCATTGTCAGGTAATAAACATATAAAAGTACTAGCTGTCCCGTTGCGGCTTCGCCCGCGTGTACAATAGAAAAGAGTAACTAACTTTTAATTACGTATTAATTGATGGCGTTACTATACTATCTGTGTATCTTTAAAACAACAAATACAAACCGCTTTATTTAGTCCACTTCGCTGAGCGTACTTTAATTGCAGAACATATTTGTTTTTAATTCATCTTTATTTCTCTATAAAATAGTTGCCTGTCTGCAGCATTGCCTGCGTAAAATTATGTAATCTAAACAGTTACTCTGGATAAAATATGTGATGAAGGCATTTAACAGCCAGCGTACTCAAAAACAGCGAACTATTAATTGTCTTAGCTCAGTGTAGAGAGCGCGCGCAATATGCCCGTATAATGTCATAGTAATTCCCATCGCTAAGTCTTGCACGGGATACGAACCCGTAACCCCACCCCTCCCACACCACAAACTTTATACAATACCTGAGTGAATGCTTAAAGGCAGGCCGTGATAATTCTTTCGTATGTACAGGCTACAGTCCAAAGATGTTTTATTTATGAGTAGGTTTGCAAAAATAAACAAGTGTTGAATTATTTCTCAACGAACATTCCCTTTATTCAGGAGACTGTAACATTTTAATGCTTTTCACATCCTTAATTCTCCAGTTTCACAGAATCCTGAATTTTATTTATAGATATTTACATAAGCTTCATTCATATCAAAAATCATCTCGATATATCAACGGGTATAAGTGGTACAGATGATTACTTGAAAACATTTTATTTTCTTAACAGCTTTCAAGGACAAATTTAAAAAAATCCTGTTATTATTTTTTGTTATTCACGTAAGATTTATTTTAAAACAAACCAACTTTAATATTTCCACTGGCTTAGGAGATTAGTGGGAATAAATAAAAACACGTTTTATTTTTTAAGAGCTTTCAAGGACGAATTTCGAAAAATTCTAAAAATACTTGTTAGATATTGACTTAAGTATCGGTTTAAAGAAAATTCATCTCACTATCTGAAATGGTGTAGGAGAAATCACGGATTAAAAGAAAACACATTTCACTGCTTTTCACCTTCTTAATTTTCGAATTTCGTAAAATCGAAAAATTCGCAAATATGCATTTGTTTGAGCAATATTATGAAGTTAAATAATTTTGGGTAGCTTTCCCGTTTAATAAAAATCAGGGATCATTTGAAAACACATTTCACCCCTTTTTACCCCCCTAATTTATAATTTCGAAAAATTAATTCCTAGTAGGTACCCACGGGGCAAGGGGAAGCTTCTCTCAAAATTTCATGGTTCTAGGTCCAGCGGTTTGGGCTGTGCGTTGACGAGTGAGTGAGTGTGTCAGTCAGGACACTTTATTTTATGTATTAAGATTATGAGGAGCAAATGAACCCATCTGAATTTGTTGAATAAACATTTTAATATCTCAATCTGACACATAAAACGCTGTATTCTAATTTATGTCGTCAATTCCTTGCTTGTATTGTACAAACTGAGAAAAAATAATTTGTGAGGTTTGCGCAATAGCTCATAGAAAGATCACACTGAACTCGAATAAAACCGTAACATAAAATTTTAAATCGTATCTAAACTTACTAACGTATTTCAAAGTGTTTTTTGCCAAGAAAATATCTGAAATATTATATGTATGAATACATGGCCAAAGTAAATACAGTAGGGGATACTAATTAATTAATTTATTTATTTACTTATACTAACAAAAAGGTGCTGACAGATTCTTGGTTTGTATGTAAGAGCTAAATGTTACAAAATAGTTAATTTTAATATCATATATAGGCCTAAATTAATTTTACTCAACAATATAAGTAAATACACATTCGGTTTCAAATTTTAAACTATGTTTCAAAATTTTATACTTAATATAACATTTTTAAGTTTTCAATTGAACAGTTTAGTTAGAAAATATATTGTAAACGTTGAAATACAAAACTTTTAGATTATTCAGTCACTTAGTACACAGTGTATGTTCCTGCATGAAGACTTTTTGTCGTTTCAAACAGAATAATTGTGTATATACTACAGAATCAACACTTATTTCTTAGTGTAACGAAACTCTCTTCTTTATTCCTTGACATTACGAATGAACCAGTTTCGAGTGCAATCATTAATAATGTTAACCCTAATGACAATACACGCCGTTGATTACGCTAGAGCGCACGAGAAACAACTTCTGGAATCAACCTAATGTAAAGTTAATTAGCGGAAATGTTATGCATCAATTACCTATTCACCGTGATAGCTGCTCCTTGAAATAACCGCTTCCCGACTCTTTTCGTGAGAGAAAATGGGTGATATTTAGCGACGCCACTAAAACAGGTTTTTGATTGTACTTCTACAGCATTAACAAACCATGCCAATGTGTAAAGTTATTACTTTTTCCGCAAACATGAACTTAACAATTCTTACATTGTTATTTATTTCCTTCTACGCCGATGATATAGGTACGTTCGCATTCAGTGAATTTTAAGATTATTTACAATACATGAAAATATGCAAATGGTACTAGGATGTTACTTGAAACAATGCAACTGAGATGGCTTATTTCACCACAATTTATTAAGAAAATAGTTGACGTGGAAAGGTTAACAAGAATACGATATAGAGTATATAATTTCAGCAGGTATGCAGATATGGGGCTTAAAAGTTCTTGAGGACATGCAACTTACACACTTTAAGAAAAAACGTGAGGGAATATGACTGTCTTTAAATTACGGCTAACACATTACGTTTAGAAAATTATGTTCATTCTTCTCGTGTTTTACTGTATATGGCGGTGAGCTATATGAGCGTTAAATGATGTGGCCAACCCAAGAAACTAGACAAACCAACCCAAGGGCACATAAACTTTCATTTCTGCTCACTTGCTGTCCGCTAAGGTTCACGTTGGAACAACCTATCGCACTTCTTGATTTCACTGTTTATAATATCGTGCCCTTTTAACATTTGCCTTATTTAAATAACGAGACTTATAACTACGCACTGTTTCTAACATGCAGAAGTATGATTGTTATAAAGTTACAATTAATGTATAACTGATGACTTAAGTAATATACTATTCCGTTATTAGGTTCTCAAAGACAGTATTTCTATCATCATTGTTTAAAAATTAAAATAGGCAAATAAACGACTGAAATTGTAGTAAATTTGCATTTTCAAATATTGCAATTAACTATATATATATATATATATATATATATATATATACATATATAACGCTTTCTTGGCGCGGTAGTGACGACACAAAATACAGCAAAGAAAGGACACGTACAAGAGGATAAACCATGTTTATTAATCCTAATACAGCAAAATTGTTGGGAAGTCTTTGCCTGGTGATGACGATAGTTGTCTACGTTCTTTTTTCTTAGTTTTTTTGCTGTATTTAGAATAATAAACAGATTTTCTCCTCTTTTTCATGCCCATTCCTTTTTGTGTTTTGTGTCGTCACTACCGCGCCTGTAAAGCGTTTCGTACCATGCATTGCTATGTGATTTCCCATCGTCTGGGAATATTCTATCCCTCCTGAAAGTTTATAACTGCTGTGCTGACATATATATGTATATATATGTATATACACATACACACGATAGAGAGAGAGAGAGAGAGAGAGAGAGAGAGAGGGAGGGAGGGAGAGAGGGAGGGAGCGTAGAGACATTACAAGCAATTTTATTTTATACTTTAAAATATACGGATATTTACGAAGAAATTGTCAAAAATCTATTTGCCAACAGTTCCCTTTGAAAAGTACAAGTTTCACTTAAAAATCGCACACAACATTAAATATTTCCGCTGTTCCTACAACAACTTTCCAAGCTATTGTTATTCGTAGGAATTTCTGTGTAAAAATAAAGAGTTCCACTTTGAAGTCTTTAGGTAATTATCACAGCGTGCACATCGCAGTGTGCAAATTAATGTAAAGTTTGGTGGAAGGAAAATGAGTGCCATGTTGTAATATTGTTTCTATAAACTAATGTCCAGTAACGATTTGTTTACATGCTAGGAGAGAAAGGGAGATGAGCTTGTGCACCCCTCCAGAATCGGATTTATACCATTTACGTCCTAGGGCGAAGCCCATTATGCTTCTTTCCCTAATTTCTGAACCACGCCTTATGGTTTAGTTGTCAAGCCAGATTAATTTGTAAAGTTTGCTGTTATTTTCTGTCTTCTGAACGCAATGGTTGTGTCAATTAACAAAATATTTTATTTCCATTTTATTTTTTATGTACAGGCAACACAGTCTTGGTGATGACTTGACTATCTTATGACTAAAACGAAAATTTTTAAGACTAATTAATGACGAAATCGTTAGGTTTAAAAATATAAAATACTGAAGTCGTCTTAATTTCGTAGAGTTCTTCTAAATGTCTTAGTAACATACTTTTAAAAATCTCTTATTGAAATTCAGAGTTCATGATGTTACAAAATACCTTGAATTTTACGTCTGGGGACGCTCATGAAGCGACAACAAGCGAATAGTAACACTAAAATATAGTTTACCGCTTTACACCTAAAACGTTCAGTGGCCAGACCAACACATCAGTTGCAGCGTGATTACGGGCATGTCTACATGTCTGCGTAAATAAAATTGTACGGCCAAATGCCAGCTGCGTTGATTCATTCGATTTTTACATGCAGAAGGGCACATAGCTGTATAAATCCATCGCAGAATGAGCGTTGCGTACAGCGAAAACTTTATGAGTAACGTCGTAGTGTGAGAGGTATTGCCGAAAATTCCTCGGAGGCCATACTGACATTCACGACGAAGGTGGCCAAAGAAGGAAGTCACCAGCGACAGAGGAACTGGTACAGCGTGAGGATACAGTTGTTCGTGAGAGACAATGGTTCACAGACCTGTCCCAAGAATTTCCGCACATTTTACGATCAATCCTGTACGCCATTGTTATATACAAGCAGGGACACAGTAAATTATATGCATAACTAGTACCCAATATGTTGACTGACCTCAGCAAAGATCGGTGAATAGCAACGTCCTTGTTTCTGATGCGGTACTCAGAAAACGGAGTGTAGATTTTGAATCAAATTGTGACTGGAGATAAAATCAGAAATTCATTTCAAAAGTGAAGAAAAAACAAAACTTAAATCACAATAATGGACGTATACCCATTTTCCAAACAAGCTGAAGAATTTAAACGGACATTCTGCCCCAGTAATGTTATGGCTAAAGTGTTCTGGGATCACAAAGATGTACTACTGTTTGATTTAATAGAGTCGGGAATAACTACCAATGCTGCTGCGTACAGCGAGACATAACGAAGGCTGCGGCAATCGATCCGCAACAAACGGAGCGAAGTGATGACATGTGGTGTTGTCTTGGCTGACCGCATAATGCTGCCGTAACCAACTATTGCTTGCAAGTTTAAGATGGGAAGTGACTGGTCACTCACAGTACAGCCCAGAATTGCCACCGTGTGACTTCCACTTTTTCCCAACATAATAAAGTGGCTGGGAGGATGGACGATGCTTCAGCAGCAGTGTCGAACCGCGGGTCACTGTGACAACGTGGTTTCAATAGGCAGGTGGAAACTTCCTTTTCAGATGATATTGGGAAGTTGGTGCACCGGTACAAGTGTCTCCATCTGCGTGGTGAGCATGTTGAAAAGTTGCTGAAAGATGCACTTACCTTTTGACTGCAAAAACATTTCACAATTCATTCCTGTTTTTTACAGCCCATAGGAGGTTGAAAAAAAATTACCCTCGTAGTCACACACACGCGTGTATGGATGTATGTATATGTATGTATGTGTATGAACGTATCTGTGTGTATGTATATGTATGTATGTGTATATATGTTTGTATATACGTATGTATGTATATATAATGTATATGTATATATATGCACACACATACATAACATATATAAGTATACATACACACATACACACGTACACCACAAGCAGCGATATTAATGTTTTCCCAACTATTTCATCAAAAAGTTTGCTGACTTTTTTACTCCTAAACTTGTGCAGATATCAAAAATGTGTCTGGCAGTTTTGTTTAATATCGTCTTCTCCATATTGGCTGACTTTTTTCGAGACAGTAATTACTATGGTTTTGTTTAATTAAGTAATCAAAGTAATTCTGGTTAATTGACTTTTTTATTCGAAACCGTATAATTTCTTGCTTTGAATAAAATAACAGCTATTAAGGTAAAAAAAAATATTTTTAGCAAAACTACCAAACAGGTAGTTGATATCTGCTCAAAAAAAATTAATATCGCAAAAATCGTAGAAACAAGAGAGCATGACCTAAAATAAAAAAAATAATAAAAATATTGATGTCACGAATAGTCAATTACATTTTAATCATTCCACAAAATGTTTACTAATAAAGTTAACGATATCTGTTTTGTAGGATGTCTTACTGACATCCAAAATTTTTTTTATACTTCACATAATTTGTTAAGCTTAAAAGTAAGAACCACGTCATTTGAATCTACAATATGTTCATGATTTTGCTAGTATATTAGACAAACATTGTAAAATAATGTAGACAGTGGAGTGGAGTAATATTAATTCCACAGTCCGGAATAATTACCCACACCCCAACACACTACATTGCATAATCGATAATCTCTTAATAAAAATAATATTGTTTACCTGCCTGCGTTCGGAGCCCGTAGCTGAAAGTGATTGCTCGAAGTTCCTCGGTTCGTCACAAGACCAATAGACGTCGCTGTCTTTTCGGGAACCTCATTTTCCCTTCCGTCAAATTCGTCACAAAAGAAGAGAGGGCACATTGTCTGTAGCGGCGCGACAAAAGACGCTCGGAAATAAGGCAATGTTGTTTCTTCGTAGCAGCGCAAGAGAGGTTCTTCAGAGGAGGTTGAGAAGGTTGCGGGAAGGGGGGTATTCAGGTCCTTAGCGCTGTTCCTCGGTCTTCGCGGTCCCCAGCGTTTGTCAACGTGACAAAGTGTGCTCCCCCTTGGAGCGCTTCGTCCCGTCGTCCGCCGATCGGAAGAGAACTTAATTAGCGTTTCTAATTACTACCAGGTGCTTTCCGTCCTTTCTTCAGCACAGGCCTCGCAGCCATTTTTTATTAATTAACATAACGTTCCTATTCAAAGGAGCGCTTCAGCTGGAAGGAACCATCTGTGGTTCTCTTTACGGCAAGCATTTCTTGGCGCGTCACGAAGGAAGCTACTCTCTTTTTTTGTCATCTTCCGTCCGCCTTGATCTCTCGGCACTTATATTTTTCTCAGTCCAACAGCTTTGAGGTGTTTTATCTCTTCAGATCCCAGCCTGTGCCTTAGACTTTGTGCGTGCTCCATTTATTTCGCAGGCCGTCCTTAACTTTTTGCCTTTATGTTTTGTTTTGTGCGCCCTAAGAATAGTGTCTTTGGCTTAAAACGTTCTTCAACGTTTCTTTAGAGCTTGGTTTTGTTTAAGCGTGCATCCGAGTTTGTTAATAAACTTTATTCAATCGCTGCTTGAAAAAAAGAAACATGTACCTTTATAAAACCACCAACATAAATAAAATATTTCACGAGCTCGCAGAATAAAATACACCACCACTAAATGAGCGATAAGATCACATATAAAAAAGTACCGTCAGTGTCACTTATTGCTAGTGCATTGTTTAGTTGAACTTTTTATCTAACTTCGTTTAGCAAAACTAAACCTTTAACTAACAAATTGTTACTCTTTATCATCATTACACATGCCAAATTTGAGATTACCAAACTCACAACCATAATATTGGTACATTTATTTCATAAAAGTGAAATCAGTTGGAGTAAATGTAAAACTTCGAATTATTTTGGTTGCGGGAATGAACTGTTAAAGATCGGCAAACAAATGTTTTAATACTCCTTCTAATGTGTTGTGTTACATAAAATCTAAATTAAAACAATAACCAATAAACCTCTTTGCATTATTTTATTATGTGTGTGTTTAACAAAAAAAAAAATGCTGGTAAACTTATTCGGAAAATCCGTGGCACACTTAGAGAAATACATTTGTTAATTTCCTATTTTATCGCCTTTCTAAAATTAAATACTGTTTCTAACAAAAAAGTTAATTTTAGTAAAATCGCAGATTTTCATTTAGTGTTAAGTGCTTTTTTACAACAAAGTAAATACATTGATTATTTGTCTGATAATTTTTTTTTTTACTTGGATTAGCTTAGCTCGGAATGAATTGAAATCTTTTAAAATGTATATTGGAGTTGTAAGATTTAGGTATTCACAAAACTTACTAAAATTTTCGACAACAAGCAATTAACACTTCAATGCACAGATATTGTAGACAATATTTATGCTTAGTGTGTTCTTATTTGTACTTATCAACGAGTAATTTTTTACATATTTCTTTATCACAAATGATTAGTTTTTAAATTGCTTCAGATTTCATGACAGTGCTACATGCATCATTTTGATCAAACAGATTAAAACCAATAACAATCGTCCCTTAGTCGTCCCGTCTCGCTGAATTCAGTGTCGCTCCTTTACTTGCTGTTATCTCCGTCCTTGCAGTCAGCTCATCTCTAACTCCCGCAGACCGGCTTGGTGGAAAAAATATATAATTTTATATTTAAACAACGTAGTGTTAAGTTTATAGTTATTAATTGTGATAACATTTTACACTCGTAAAAATTGTCTAGCTCTCATAGTTTTTCCATAGTAGCATGTCAAAGTCGTAATTTGCAATCTACGAAAACATAGGAATAAGAAAAACCGGGTAACTTACTCAAATGAAATAATTTACACTAAAATAAGATGTTGAGGGTAATATACTAAAATATTTAAAAATGCACAACAAAACCCTTTCGACTTATTTAAAAATTGCCATAAATGAAGTTAACTGTCACTGTTTTCAGATTTTTTAAAAAAAGTACAAAGTAATTTCAATGTGTGTTTTTAAATCGTTTAGTATGTGGCCCATAATATCTTATTTCAATGTAAATTATTTAATTTGAGTAAATCACTTCGTTTTTGTAATTTCAATATTGCCGTAACTTGCAAATTTTAACTTTGCTATGTCGCTATGGGAAAAATATGAGAGTTGAAACACAATGTAAAATGTAGTTGCAAGTAACGTCTATGAAACGAACACTACGCCGTGCAAATATAAAATTAAGAATTTTTTCTACGTGAAGCCCCTTAAGGGGACCGCCTGGTGAAGAATGTGTTTGTGTGTGAGACGAAAATCGATGAGGCGCTACGAGCGACGCCGGTCGGAACATATATTGTGATATCGCCTCTACTTTCAGTCGTAAATGAGCGCACAGTGTTCCCGTCGCAACGTTCTTACTGTGAGACTTCAAGTGGTGAAGCTAGAATTTTATTGAATCCGCCAATGTAGCAAATTACAGTGTAGTTATAGATATCAATATCTAACGAATCCGATACGTATATCTTGAAAAATAACTATATGAAAAAAAACGATAATAGTAAAATTTTAGGGCTATCAAACAATGCTTCCAATGAGCGAGGAGTCTTAATAGTCCTTTCCGCAAGTAGTTTGAAGTGTGCGTTTATTTTTGTAGGTAAGAAAGTAGAGTCGATATCACAGTACATGTGCCAACCGGCGTCGCTCGTAGCATCTCATAGATTTTCGCCTCAAACACAACCACTTCCTTCACCAGACGGTCCTCTTAAGAGCACTAGCGTGAAGTTGACACCTTACCTATGCCAACGCAAACTGTACCTTGACCAACTAATGAAATTGCGATTTATAATCTGTAGTTGAATTAACATTACATAAGGATATTTCCTCACGTTAACCGGTGTGTTAATGCATAAGAAAAACAATATGTTTACTACAATTGCCCTTGAAATATTGCGTTTCAGAAGTGGCTTAACTGTTTTGTTTATCTTCAGTTCACAAGGCAGTAACAAAGGAAAAGCACGAATCATAGATGAAAAAATAGTATGGCACATTTTATTTTTCTCTGTATGGCGTCACGTTGACTCATTGGTTGCTTCACTTCCTGTTTTCAGATTCTCTAAACGAATTTTTTCTTTGTCATAATGTAATTTTTGTCGACCAGACGTTTAGCTTTTTTTTTATTAACTATTCCATGAACTAGTGCACATTCGTAACAATTCGCAAGTTCCATTTCCAAAACTAAATATATTATTGTTTATTTGAGAATCCATGTATCAGCTAACTACAAACGCGAATGCTCGTCGCACGTCTGTAACCCAGAAAATTTTAGCATTCACACTCATGTACAAATAAAGCGCAGAAAACTATACTATACCAGTAGACATGTCAGACAAGTGCATTAATTTGTGAAATAAACTATACCTGTGATAACATATTATTTAATATGTGTGTTTTGTTACTGATTGGGCAAGGCATTCTGAATGACGGAGGTATTTATTAAAATAAAAGGAAATGAGTTAGCAAACCTAATTTATTTATAGCTAGCCGTACTAAATTACCTGAATGTCACTATCGATCAGTTTTACATTCATGAGTGTATCTCATGTTACTAGCAAATGAAACTATTGATAAAGTTACTGTTTTTTTTTTTTTTTTTTTTTTTAACGATTCTTGCAATGTTAGCAAGTTACAAATTAAAGAGGTATTTTGGACGTACGTCATAGCAGCAAATGGTGTGTCACAGAAAACTAGAGAATGCACACAAACATACAAGTAAACAAACACAAGAACTTTGTTTGCAACTGGCAAACAAATGTAAACACATACAATTCCATAAAGAATTCACTTACAACAACAAGCAGACAAAACCAAACGACGGACAGCAAACTGGACGTAGACGACACAGCAGAAATAGACACACGCCAGTCAGGAACACAAATCATTAAGTCAAGAGTTCGGACTCACATTTTGCTATACGAGAGAATTTTAAACACACAGAATTTCAGTACCACGCCATCTAAAATAAGTGTACAGATATTCAACACATGTCTGCATTAGCGCTGGAAATATTAACACTTAAATTTAGAGGACCAACATAAATACACGTTTATTTAAAATATGGTAGCCAACCAGTAAGCTTAAACACTGTTTGAAGTCCACATAAATGTATACTACATATACTGTGAGCTGAGATGTACATGTCTCTTCATTTTGACATCTGAAGGGATGCCGTCAACGTCGTGATATTTGAACCTTCAAAAGGACGAAAAGAAAGGAAAAATAACACGGACAGACAAAGTGTCGGAGAGCCGTGGAATCGCACGCTTGGGTCGACAAATCTTTCTTAGTATCCCAGCTGGGAGAAAACGAAGCCAGGGTAGGCAGGAACTGACCGATAACAAGATAAAATAGTAAAGGGGCCGTTGGGGTACGGGGGAGTAGGTTCCGCAAACCAAACTTTGTAACCCCGGTGGTGTAACCCACTTAGGCTTGATCTCCTCGGGCCATAACCCGGAGTTACAACCAACCCCTGAGCCTCCCCCAGTCCTAACCCCCTGCTCCAGCACCAGAAAACCCCTTCACTACATCACACGGGGCGGGAGCAAAATGTGCGTGTGGGTGGGGGAGAGTAAAAGAGTTTTATTTCCGCCTGTGTTCTCGTCGGCGAAACGTTTATGTCTTCTCCATTATGATGATTGTTCCTCGCCTCCTCTTTACCTCTTGATCTTGGATTCCAGAGTCCTTGCTCCCTTACACCCTCCTTATTTCGCCTCCCTCGTCGTCCGGACCGCCATAACCATTTAGCTCCATTAGAGGGGAAAATTGTTGACCAAACACAACCTTGTTCGCCAGCTCCTCCCGGTTTTTTTTATTGCCGCACCCCTTCCCCGCTGACAGATAGTGTTGATTGAGCAATTGCCCGTGAAGTTGCCGTGAGGAGCTGTGATTCCAGGCCAGGAAAGCCTCGGCGTTTTTATGTATAACCTCGACCATGTTTATTTACTTTTTATGCTTCTCAGTGGCGAGGTATCTTCCGTTCACGCCGTAGCCACGCACCAGAGAAGCGGGCACAATTGTTTTTATGTATTTATTTGTTGAAGTTGAGGTTTAGCGTTGAGGTGTTGCTCAGGAGCGAAAACGGGAAGGGGGATGGGTTTCCGGTTTCAAACTCCCCAACCCCCAAATATGATCGACAAAAAAATATATATTCACTAGTAAAAAATCTTAATATTAAGTTACTATTATTGGTATATTCAATGTTTAGATGATAAAACTGCTTTTTTAAAATAGCACAATTTTGCACCTTGAAATCAAAAGTGTCCTAGGGGAGGTCACGATCCCCCGCTTTAGTTGCAAGGATTGGTGTTCCTGTACGAAATAACCCCCCCCCCCAAAAAAAAAGAACGCCGCTAGTGCTGCTCGTTTTCCATATCGCAGTCGTGGACTCGGTCTGTCTCTGCTCGATGACGGGAACAGATTCCAGTTCCCGAAACGTCGGGTTTCTGTTCGTGTCTGGAAAAATAAGTGTGTTTGGTTTCGTTTCACAGTTGTGTCATATTTACATTTTTTAACTAGTTTTTTTGCTGTTCCTATATTTTATCTCTTTGTCATTTTGCCCAAGCAGGCCGCAAACCTGCGTATTGTCTGAATTGGTTGCGGTGTGTTTTTATTTTTTTCTTATTTTCTTATTTTATTTTATTGGGCCCGATTCCTTTTACATAATTTCATGTCGCGTATGTATCCTATTGCTTAAGCATACTTTGTTCATTTATGCTTTTCTATTATCTTTCGTTTTTCTTCGCAGACATTTACATCGCAATATAGTTTAGCCAAAAAACTACATCCGGTCACTTTTTAAGTTATTTCTTTGATTGTGGCATTCAGAACGTATATACTTGTCTTAATCTTAAATGCTGCAATTATACTTGTAGTATTATTAAAACAATTTGATAAATATAATTTCTCCTCCCCCCGTCATTCTGGCGTTGCACCATATTCACGACGTATCACCCTTCACCAGTTCTAAAGACCTAGATGTAAAGTGCTGACCAACATATCTTCAATCTCATAGCTAATTCTACAGTAAAAATTATTATCATAAGTAAAATTGATAAATAATAAAATTAAAAAGACCCTTACACACTATACTCAGGAAAAGCAATAGAATCTGGTATACGCAACGTTTTAAACGCAAAACGCACTCTTGGGTGGCTCTGAGGCAATACCAATGTCACTGCTACAGAAAAAAATACGGTCGAATTACAAGACAGCATCCGCGCTCGTGGACCGCATGAATATGTCGGTACAAAGGGCCCTCAAAGGAAACTTTAAATTACGTAACTCGCTCAAAGTGCAAGTTAAAAATGACAAAAAGTACTTCCCGGTGCGGTGAGCGAAGGAAAAAAAAGCAACAAAAAAAAAGGAGAGAGAGAGAGATACAACAGCCGGGCGATATTGGCGTTTAAAAGCCAGAAGGTAGCCTTTTCCAGAATCGGGCCGGGGAACGGTTGGAATTTTTAATCTACCGCTGGCTAGTGGCAGTACAGAGTCGGCGCGTGTCTCAAATTACATGCTTCCATCCTATGCCTCCGCCGTTCCTTGCTTAGTTCGGGCAACATTCCACCCTACCCTAACTCAGTTTATTTCCTACCCACGAGATAACAATACGTCTGCCTCTGGAAACAGGTAGCTTCGTATCACGTATACCGGGCCTTGCAAGAGAGAGTATACAGCCACATTAAGAGTACTGGGATTATATACTTGGGATTTTAGTCGCTTACGTTTTCCTTCTTCTTTTTCTTTTTTTTTTTTTTTTTTTATATTTTCTCATACGCAGACACACACATATTTGTGTGTGTGTGTGTGCACAGGATGTTCAGAGACAAACGCACTGTTGAAAAGCATATTAAGTGAGGGATTCGGTCGTATGGTAACTACACTGTGGGTTTATTAAGGGTTGTTTAGGGTAAATTTAATTTTAAGACAGTTAAATTTAAACGGATATTTGCTCCACTAGAATGTCAGGAACTCGGAATACAAAAGCGGTTACGCTGTGTCATATTAATTTTTTGGGATCGCAATGCAGGAGTACTTATGCTAATTAAATTCAGCTACGTATACCTAATAACTGATTTTAACAATTTATTTAAATATTCTGTAGGTTAAATAAAATATACAGTTATTGGTTTTCCTTCACATTAAATCCGAAATGCACACTTTTATGACTTTTTTTCCAAATAATTTACGTTTTTTTTTTTTTTTTTGGATAACTGAAGTTGTCGAGTTAAAGTTGGTTACAATCATTACAGTTGCAATAATTTTACTATGTTATAATATTCACAAAACACTAATTATCAATTATTTACATTTCTCTTAAATTTTTTGTACACTATAATTTTATATGATACAGCACAATCCACACACCACGAGACTCGTGGGCTAAATTGAAGACAAAAATGTGAGTGGCAAAATGCTGTACGATAATATATTTGTATCCACAATTTGGCAACATAGCACTGTAGTTTGTCCCTTCTTACGTTCTTCAGATACGTTACATAACTTACTACTGTTCTGATCTGCATGTTATAGTTGCACGTTATAACCCCGAGAAGTCTAAACATAATTCTACGTTTACATGACTTAACGTACAAAAAAGTATCTTTCCGCGCGGAGCTTAAGAGCCTGCGTCACTTCTTTTGTTAATAATGTTAGTTATAGTTTAATTAATGAGGAATGTGACAAATAACCGACCATGTTTCTTTATATTTTATTATAAGGTGCGTATTATTGGATTAAACAAATACTGATTGATAAGAGAGGAATTTTCTCTTAAATCTTATATTAGCTGTATTATTTAACAGTTATGCTTGAATTTTTTGGATACAGTATAGGCTACTAAATGAAAGGTAAAGTAATTAGTTACGTCCCCTATTGAAATATTTCAACTAAATCTTGTCAAATTTTAAATGAAGAAGGAATTACGAACAATTCAACATAATCTTAAGAGAGACTTTCTCCGTGCCACAAGTCATCTTACAAAATTTTATCCCTTACATTTTCGTCTCGAATTTTGCTCAGGATTCGCGTGGTGTGCTAATTATGCTATTATTCTGGATATTATGTATAGATTCACATTCCATATATAAAACCATAAAAGGAGACATTGACTGACTAGTATTAAAGTAGAAAAAAAATGTTAAAAATGTAACATTTTAAGGCATGAGGGCGTTTAATTAAAGGGATGAATTGTGTTTCCGGTAGGTCTCAGATTTATGGATATCTACAGATCCCATTGACAAATGCCATTGCTTTTAACTTCATGTTGTAGATTAAGCCTTTCAAAAAACACAACGTGTACATATAATGTACTTTTTTATTTAAATAATACGTTTTCTGGCATGCTTACGAGTACTGTCGCGGGAAAAGACACAGATGGACAGCTAGTACACACATAGCCTATTTGTGTATATGTGATCGTTCAGTGGGATATTAATACAAAATTACTTCAAAAATACTTTTTCACCCATTCCCTGTAGCGAGAAAAATTGACAGATGACAAAAATGAGACCAGTGGACTTTTCGTAGTTTTAAGATGTCCTACGTCGTTTAAAATGTTGAACTAGCAATTTATAAGAAATGTTTACTAATTGTTATATACTGCATTACATTTTGACAGGGTACAATATTTTGTAATCAGAACACCAAATCGTGTATTTATAAACTAGCTAGCTGTCCGCCAGCGGCTTTGCCGCACGTAATACTCGTAGCAGCTACCAAAGTTCAAAGATATTGTCTAATAAGAAGATACGTATTTCATAGCTTTCAATCAGGAGTTGTATTATGAACTTGCTTACGAAATAATTCAATGTTGACAGCCATGAACTACACTGGATTCGATTCCAATATCTCGCGATCAGCAGATACGACCAATCTCGCCACGTATTGTCGGCAGTAATATTAAATATTTAACTTAATCAATACCAACCCAAGCACAAAGAAGTTGCATTTTACTTCTCATAGATGGGGTTGTAAAGAGTAACCCCGAATACGTACAATTATCTGTGGTATACTTGTTTCTCGGACCGTTTGCCATAAACAGTATACAAACTTAGTATATAATCGGTATTAAACTTCATAAATTGTTGCGATATTTTATCGGATTTAAGAGAATTAAACATTTCGCGAAAACACAATTTATGTTTGAAATTACATCATAGGTACTTACCTAAGAATAATTTTGAAGTGAAGAACGTCTTGGCACCTAAACTGGCTGGAAAGATATAATGGATTAATTTTTTTCTAGGTCTAATTTCGAAAACCCCGGAATGACAACTTTAGGTATTTAGGTAAGCATCAAACTGAAGTAAAAGCCTCGATATCTCAACTGGTTTAAGAGCTATTAAGGATTAGTTGACAACACATTTTCCGACTTTTCAACCCCTTAATTTTAGAATTTTAAAATATACTTACTAAGTAATCACTTAGGAAGTTTTAAGATATAAGGAAATCCTGAGCAAAATTTCATGCTAGACAAGCTGGTTTAAGCTGTGAGTTGTCTGTCAGCTTTAAAAATTTTATTAAGTAGAAAATGTAAGCGACATGCCTTATATTTAAGACACTTACCAAATTGAACCCCATGCTAAATAATCCTGCTTAATTTAACCAACTCTTTTCCACCTCTTACTATTTCCAATATCTGATAAGGCCTATGAGCAGTAGACACGTATGCTTAAGTGAGCTCTTATATGCCCTTAATAAACAGCATTTAACCGCTAATAAAATACTTTATTATGTCCTTAAACGCATATTTTTTTAACAGATATGAGATATTTACTTTGTGTATTTTTAGTCACATGGTCATCATTCGGTAACGTACAAATTGCCTGACGAGAAATGAGGAGTGCCTTAAAAATTCACGTCTTACCGTAAACAGCCTCTGCCAGCTTTTAATGTTGCTGAATTCGATTTGGCCATCTATGGGTCTTTAGCTGGATTCTTGCCCTAGATACGTGCATCAAAGCAACTTTATACACCGCTGTTCGAATTCACAATCCTTAGAACATCCCTTTAGCCAAAGTCACAAATTTTCTAAGTTTCTCGAGCGCTGGTGCAGAATTCACAAGATGCTAACTCGCCTAATGCATGGAAAACGTCGCTATATAGTGCAGGAATGTAAAAAGTATCAGCACTTTTAAGAGAAAATAAGTATATACTATCTTAGATACTCTGGTGGCTGTGGAGATGAAGCTACATTTTCGATTTATATGTATGCATGTAAGTGAATGAGTGAGTGTGTGTGTGTGTGTTTGAGCCAATTTATTTATTTCAGTGTAATGTTTGTTGTATAGAATTAAGTTATAGTGTTGTGCTTTTTTTTATTAAATATAACATTTTTATGATATGTTTGCACTGTGAAATTTTATTGGTGGTGTTATAGGTCTAGTAATAGAAAATACCTCTAAAGACGTAAATAACTAAATAAACATAGGCAAAACGAAGGGTGGCGGATGTTGTGTAAAGGAGGGGCAGGCCGGCCCACGAAGGGAAGTGACATGGTGTGACTGGCACTTGCCATGAATCTTCTGGATGGTTTTCTCGGCGATTCTTCGGCGTCAAAGCGAGCAAGAGAGCGACCACCGGTGTGTTATGCATGAGATAAGAGAGGGGAGAGAGAAGACTGGTCTACAAGAACCGTTGTGTGTTTGACACCGCGCACAGCAGGATGGTTCCCGGCCACCAAGTCCTGCCTCAGGGGTGACCACGCCCAAACCCCGCCTTTCCTGTACGTTTTTGCCCATCCTGTCCGTGGAATCTTAGGAGTACGCATCACTCGTTTACTTATTTATCACCATATTTTTTACGGTTAAGTCGACAGTAATTTTCCTGATTTTAACCAAGGACTTACTGTATACGTATACTACTTAAAGAAATGCACTTACTGACTTAATTATTAAGAGGCCGTTCCAATATTTCAGGCGCATATATGCAACAAGCATTAACCGCATATAAATCAATGGTTATCTCACTATCGCTATAGCGGTAAGAGTATTGCACATATCAATATTATCTTCTGGTTTGACTTAACACAAAGTAGTTCTTATTTTCCCTGCGTTCGCCAAAGTTAAGTTAAAAAAAAAACTGTTGACTAAAATTTTTACAAAAAAAATTGTGTCACGTTGGTAATAACCGTTCGTTATACGTAATAGGATTAAATAAACTTTTACACTATCTAATTAGACGAGCAAAAGGAGCTAATAGCAAAAAGTATTAATACGCACTACTTGCATGTATAATACGCATCAAAGAATATAAAACAATGTATGAGGACTACACTATTAAAATAACATTCGACAGTGAGTGATCAGATTTTGGTCGGGACTTAACAACTAGGTCTTAACGCTGGCGAGAGGTGACATGACGAGTATGGATCAGCGCCGGAAACGGAAGATCTCCGTGGAAACACTCTGATCAGCGGCATCGTACGGCACGATTTCTACGTGCGAGGACCGACTTAGCCGGAAATCGAGTTCGGACCCCCCTTATGGGAGGCGAGTGCTTCAGTCACTGTGCCAACCACGGCCCCTAAAATAAGACAGTGTGACGTACCGAGAAAGTCACACGACACACGTATACATACTAAGTACACCAATATACATATATAGCTCGTGAAGTTTTGTAAACATGGACGTGATAGCAGTGTTTTCTCCAACCATTTGTTTTAATGTTGTTATTTATCTCTTTCCTATTGAATAATGTAGTAAAGTTTACTTGAAACTAAGACCACAGAGGCTTACCTTACAACCTTATCTTTCATTGTGCCTATTGTATCTGAAGAACTAAAGCGTAATCATGCAAAATGTACGGTATAACAGCCAAGATAAAATGTTTTCCTCTGGTTAGTTATGTAACACAAATCAATACCCATCGAATTATAAACCGCAATACTAGCATTAAAACATTTTGGAACGAGGTGAGCCTATGATTGTTCAGTTTTTACAAAAGAATGAGTATCTTCTGCTTGCGAAATTATACATCATATTTAGGACATTTATAATCTTCACAGCCTTGATGAGAGCAAATACAGGAATTTGCATGTTAATTGTAGGCCTATTCTGTGGGACTCAAGTCACCTTTCACGACGTAGATTTGGAAAAGAAAAGAAAACCTTTCCTGCTCTGTATTATGATAAAATTATTTTTACAAGAATGGGGAAAATATTTATATGAGTTTTGTAAGGACGCTGGACCGTTAAAAATGCATTATTTTATACATATGCCAAACACTGTTCAACTTTTGCACATCAGATAAAATGTAATTTCCCAAATAAATAAATTTAGTTCCCGTAGTTATATCATAATCACCTATAAAAGTCGCAAACTGCCTGTTGCGGCGCAGCCAAAACAACAAAAAAGCAATTAACTTGCAGGAACAAGACAGTTAATATTGCTACTAAATTACGGGCTACTTCAAGACACTTTTGTAAATACAAAGAGTTATTTTGGAAAAAATTTATGAAAATTAGTAAATTTTTGCATAACTTAGATTTTTGGCTACTGCAGAAATTTTCCAAACTATTTTTTGTCAAACAAGTTATAAAATGAACTAGTACACTGACTTTCCATTCCTGTAATTTTTAAATCATAAGTTAACTACATGTTTTTATTTTGGCTATGCTCCAATGGCCCATTTGAGACTTTGATGAGTGTTTATGCAAACACTATGGAGGGGGGGGGGAATTTTTCTTTTATTTGGGGAAATGACATTTTACTTGTTGTGTAAAAGGTGAACAGTATTTGGCACAAATATAAGAACATTAAATTTTACGAAATGTTACGGGTCCAACTTCCTTACAGCATTAAATATCATCGCCTCTACGAAATGAACAGGACAGTTAGTGGTTGCATAAATGTGGGTTCCACAGTTACTGCGCTACAACTTATGATTCCCCTAGCTTTGCTTCTACCAGGGCTTCGGAGGAGCCAATGACTTTATTCTTCGCTATTTTTGCTGTAGTTTACATTATTTTATACAAATGCACGTGGCAGCACTACCTCGACAAATGTTTGACAAATTTTGTACCAACATGTCCATGCAATTTTGCTGTTACTTCACGGTAGTAACTTAACAAATGCATTGAATGGTATGTAAACGTAACTGCATTTTTGGTTTACTTCAAGAATTGTATTTTGGATTTTTCATTTTAGCTGGTTCATTTTATCACGCTGATAACAAATTGCAAATATTAAAACCTCTCTTCTTTCTTGTTGCGAGTATTTTGCTAGACTGTACATCTGGTATGTAGCACGTACTAGTAATCATGCGAATGTTCTTCTTTTTAAATATTGTTACTTGGCACTATTAGTAAAGGCCTGACAACCATGCAATTTATGTAATCTCCTGAAAACCTAGGTTACACACATGACAATTTAAAGTACTTTACGACAGAGAAATTATCACACAGACTTCATAAATGGAAAGGCAATTGTGACTTACGAATAAATATTTTTGTTCAGCTGTACCAAAATCATATCACATTTAAAATGTCATATTTGACCTACACTCTTGAAGAAATTATATCTATTATAAACTGGTGATCGTATTTTTAGGTATCTGTAAACTAAATATTTTCTCGTCGGAAGCGAATTTTCAGAAAATGAGTGGTATATTATCCTGAAAATTAAAAGAAGGAAGAATAGAAAAGATTTGCACTGCATTGTAAGATACAATAACATGCAACAAATATTACAATAGCGGGATTCTTATTGGCTGAGTCAAATAGGGTAACAGCTTCAGTACAAGCGAAAGCCAGTAATATTCTAGTAAGATGAACGTACATTGAAGCCTAGCAAACATTCAAGTTTTCCTGCGATAAACCATTATCTCTATAGATATAAAAATTTTACATAACGGCTCAGATAGAGCGTTGTATATCAACATGTACTACACGCGTTACAGGAGTACTGTAGTATGTACAGTGTCGTGTAATATTAGCTATACAACATGTAAATTCACGAATCTCCTGCGAATTGGCGTGACTAAACACATAATTCGTGCAACTTCTTTCTACGTATTTAAATGTAGATCGGTAATAAATTTTTTCTTTGTGTTAAGAATTGTTGTGTTTTTGTTTAATATCGTTATCTGTTCGTGTTTGAACAGTCATGTACGAGTCAAAACGGTGGTTATGTTGAGTCACGAGCTCAGTCTATGAAGACAAATATTTCAGCCTAAGGCGTTCAAAAAGTTACCAGAGTATAGTTGTCAAGATTCAAAATTTCGTGAGACATTATCTGGCTTTGGGACATAATCTGGTGTTCGAACAAACCTGATCGCGTGACAGGATTTACCAAACTCCAGCAGGTTACTTAAAATATCAGCAGAAAGTCTTAAATAAAATGTTTTGCTGTGTATAAGACAAGTCCAGAAATAAACACATGCTTGAAAGTTTACGGATAAGAAAACGCTTTCTATCAACATACTGATATAAGTATCCTGACACAAGAGACTTATTCCAAATGTAGTGGGTTCGAGCGGGGACGTTTTGGTGGAAATAAAATCTACAGTACCAACACTATACATTATATTAATTTAATTTTTATCCTATCCAATAAGTGCGTACTTTTCATTTAGCAAGGTAAATATTTTCAATAACAAGGTTAATTTTTGATATCCATTTAATTAATATTTTTAATATTGTTAGAAAACCAGTATTCTCATTTATTTTAATATGCTACAAACAACTGTTCACTGATGGTAGAAGAAAATATGTATTTGAGTGAGTATAAATTTAAGTATGATGTATTTACTCTAGGCCTGACACGCGACCAAAATACACGTAGTCGTAGTGTTTGTCTGTTCAGTCGTATGCAAATCTATTGGACCGACTTAAATAAAATATTTTTTAAAGACAGAATACACGCAAATATAAACAGTGGACTAATGCCATAACTTGAGATCAAGTTGAGTAGTGAAAATAAAACCTTTTTTCGTACAATGTTTGTGTTTTTAAAATGTTTTCTGGTACAGTTATAAAACGGTAAATACGCATGTTTGTCGTCAAAAATCAAGATATTTTGACTACTGTTCATGAAGACTAGAATAATGCAGTTTCCTAAACAATCAGTAGATGTCTCCGAATGCTGGGTAAAATGCGTCGTGTAGTTTCTGTCTTGCAAGTCATGAAATAAAATTGCTTTATCTTTCTACCAACTGGACGGATAAATGCCGCACTTCAAACGTGGTACTATAACTCGTAATAATTATAGTGATTATAAAGAATTTTTTTATTCGGTAGTTGCACTCACTAACGACAGTTGTACCTTTCGCTGAAGGTTGAGTCGTGGGGTTATTTACGTGATATCTTACGGTATTGTAAAATCACTCTAGGCAAATGCTGCGATGGTTACTATCCACAAGCCATGGTCGATTTCCTGCAAGTTCCTAGTTATATGGAGCACTGGTCACGTTTGTACAGACCTTATGTTGACGAGTTGTAAAACGTGATAACTTACGTTGGTATTTTACAACAAAAATACAGCTGGCAGTAATACACTTAATGTAACTAAATCACAATTATTTACGTAGTATCTTAAAACATTGAAGAAAGTGGGCTGCACAGAAGATTTGACACAGTTAGTTAACAAAGCGTTAAGCTGTGTAAACACAAGCTAGAAAAATATACTTTCACAACATAATAATATATCATGTATAGCTAAATACCTCCACAACTTCGGACATATATGTCGCAAAATATTTTAATATATTTTACGGGATATAGGTAGCTATAGGCCTACTCTGATTCCTATTACGTCAGTAAAATTTTATAATGGGCAACAACTGTTACTTTGTAATATGTGTCACAGCGCAAGACATTTTTAGATCTAAAATGAACCCGAGGTGTCAATTTCACCAACATTACTGTGCATTTTATCTTGCATTGAGACACGCGTCACAAAATATTGACGGTATTTGTCCATAACTGTCAAATTTTACTGAAGTTGTACGAAACAGAGTTTACATACTCTTTTTGCTAACATATTTTTTTGTCTTTTTCATAACCGTAAATACATACGTAACTGAATGCAGTTATATAATTTAGTGTTTATTAAATAATTCTTTGCATTCACAGTTACACCATGTGGTTGCTGTAGTAAAATATTAGTTAAGTATTTATGTATTTTCTTTTATTATTTGCTTTGATTTGGTCGTTTTTCTTACTAGACTATGAATTTAAATAAATACGATCCTTTCAGACATTGCATCTTAAAAACGTATTCATCAAGCGTTGCACATAGAAACAAATAAAATTGCCACATATGTGAACTTTTTTTATTCAACAGATACGTTAACATAAAGACAAGTACACGTCAATGAAAGCAATTGAATCAGCCCCAACAAAAAGGGCTTCAGTCACAAATTTGACGAAAATGAGTCACGTCCAGAAAAATATTACTTAGAGGTAAATACATTGTACTACAATAAAAGGACCTCAGTCAGAGCTATATGAAGCACATGGCTGATATCGGTATTTTTTGAATCCCTATAGAAAGGGCCTCAGTTATAGACTGAAGCCCTTTATGTGTGGAAATGCTGCCATAGAAATAACAGCGAGTCGTGTGTATGTTGGCGTGACTGTTTCTCAATGTCGAAATGTTATGTTTTGTGAGTTGGCATCCATTATTTATTTGTCTTGTTTATCCTAAACTGTATGGTGTAAAAACTGTACCGATTCACTAAGTTGTTAAGTATTTGTGCGCAATGGACGAATATGGAAGTTGCAATAAACGAAAAGCAAATACACAGAACTGGAAACGGAACATCGTAAATAGTGCAAGACTGAAAGACGAAGTATTGCTGCTGTGGGTACAGGACTTCCTTGTAGGTAAGCAATTTCATAATCATTAAAATGGCCTTGCATATACAGCTCACCAGAGATTATGTCTATGTGCAGCAATATATTAGAACATTATGCTTACACAACCTAAAAATGTCCAGACGTCCCGACAAGCAGTGTGAATATTTTATTAATGAGTGTGTTCATTCCTGTTTGATTACCTCATGCGGGAAGCCCCTCCACATATTACTGAAGTGCATATGTTCTCGGACAACTGTGGTGGCAAAACAAAAACCATGTACTTACTAGGTTACCTGCCTTGACAGACAGTGGATGGTTTACGCAAATTGAACATTACACTCTCTCATGGGCCATTCCTTCCTTGCATGCGATTGAGATTTCGGCATGGTCAAAAGAGCACTGATGAAACATGATTGTCTTTACAGCATTCATCAAGTCACTCTAATAATAATAGGATCACACACAATGGTAAAGTTTACTGAATGGGGGTAGAATGTGCAGATATCTATGATTTTAAGAATTGATAACACACACATTATAAAAGGCAGTCTATCTCAGAAAAAAACATCTGGAGGACACATACTACGAAATCATAAAATTAACTCTGGAATAAGCACCCCTATGCGTTTCAACTATAGTGCTAATCTGAAAGGTTGAATTGTAGTCAGTGAATGTATTGACGGATTGGTGAAACACGCATTCCGCGTGGCCCATCCAGGCAAACCAGCACCTGTTTTTCCTTCAACACAGGCGAACACCATAGAGCAAGTCCCTATGAAGAAGGAAATATTATCAGATATACTTAACTTGTGCAAATATGTGCCCGATCTATACAAAGCCTACTACGAGAACTTTCGTCATTGGCCAACAAGTAATGGTCCACCGCAGAGTGGTGATGTCTTGTAGGTTTAACATATGAACAATGTGACAGCAGTTCATATGCACAAGTTGACGTGTGTATATTCCAAGGAACACTTGATTATACCCTTAATGTGTTTTGGTAACAGGGTAACTGAGAAGTATCATAATCACACGAGTCAAACGTTTGTGTATTACATTGTTATTTTGTTTTCATGCGGTATATAAGGTAGATATGTTTGTTCTGTCGTGTCCCTGGTTTAATATATGTTACAATATTTACAATACAGCATTGTCCAGATATCATTTTCTACTTTAATGTGTTGCAGTTAAAGATATCATACAAAAAAGGCCTCAGTCAGAGGTTTTAAGTAAATTTTTTACACACAAACCACTTTATTTAATATGTCAAGTACTAGTGTGCTAGTTGCATGGTACCAAACTGTATAGTTGGAACACAGAGTACAATTTATTAAGTAATATGTACGAGTGTTATTTACATTTTGTTGATTATCTTAAAAATATGTTCCAATGTCTGAAGCCCTTTTTGTTTGGACCGATTCAATTGAACTAAATAGTGTCACATCACAATATATTCTTACAAATGGTAAGAACTAAAAATTATATAAATTCTCTAGTTGTGATAATTTGACATGTTAATAAATGAAGTGATGCTCTCACGTAACGAAATGTTATAGAAAGTGTAGGTAGGGGTGAAATCCGCAGAACTATTACAAACTGGTGAGACATAAAAACAGCTAATATAAGTAGTGAAATAAATCTCCAGAAATAGTAATAGAACTCGTCCATAAACGTGCAGAGTCAAGCAGCAACTGCAATGCTCTTGAAGTTAAAAGTGTTTTTATCATGAAGGATTAACACCCCAATTCACTGAGAAATTCCAGTAGAAATAGTTCCCGTAGGTTGAAAATGCAGGAAACGCTTTTGTCCTGCAGCATATCAGCGAAATAATAAAACTTAATACAGCATGCGTGTTTAAAATGTCTGTAGTCATTTAAGGCTAGCTGATCTTCATAAGTTCTGATACGAAATTCTTTCACTGCCCCATGTATTTTTATGTTATTCTAATTTGAACCATGAAATCAAGCTAGATATTTACGTCCTTTTTTAGTGTAACTCTAGCATATTATTAATCACACGCCTATGAGAAACAAAGATAAATATGAAGAGATGGGAAGTGTCTGTTTGAGAGTTATCTAAACAAAGAATGCAATTTAAACATCATTATAATATAGGCGAATTCACGATAAAGAGAGCACTTTAAGAATTAGTTCCTTTTTAACATTCATGGGTTTAATAACTTTCCGGCTTTTCCATACATAAACAAAGCAGTGTTAAGGAGTTGTATACTATATATAATCAAAACTTATAAGCACATAAAAATGTTACCCTTTTTTACACTTATGAAAATATTTTAGTTTTCGTAGTTTTTTCATAATGGTATGTCAAAGATCAAATTATCAAATAATGGTTTTATACTAGAAAAGGAAGCTAACTTGACTTACACAAATGATATAATAATATATACTGAAGAACAGTTGTTTGGGCGATATCCAGACGTCTATAAAAAAAGACATTTAACGTTTATGAATTAAAAGTATGCCTGAAATTTAAGTAAAGAAGCTATCGATTTTTGGAACTAAAACAATTATTAAATGCTGTTTTTTTTAAGATATATCAGATGCACAAAATGGTGGCTGGCAACGTGAACGGTCATGTGCAGGTTGTTATATGAATGACACTGTTGGCAAGGATGGGCGCCATTTTGAGCGATGTTCCCATGAACCGTGCTCGGATTATGGCTACTGCAGATTTAATTTTTCGTTGTATTTTTTTTTTTTTGCCCTATTGGCCTAGCTCGCGATCTATTCTCATATGTTGTTGTACATTCAGTAGGTCCCATCAGAAGTCTAACGTTTGCGTTTAATAATTATTTGGTGTTCTACTTAATTGGATATGGGACGCATTCCATTGGCATTACATTAAAACAGCGCGAAAGAGGATTATCATTAAAAATAATTAATCCATTTTGTATTTATTTAAAGTTATAGCAAACTCTTATGGAAATGAACTAATATTTCTGCAGTATATTGTCGGATGAAGGTTTTGTTTGGTTTGAAGTTTTACCTAATGTGCAGTAAAAAACTGGTGAGATACAGATACCCGGAGCAAATAAAAATAATTATCGAAATACTATGTTTGTTATGTAAGTTTAATAGTGTCAATTTGTAATTACATAATTTTACTACATTGGTGCTTATGTATCTTGTTATATTGTTCATACCACTGTTAAAATATTTAGTAGATCTGTATTTTATGCGAAATTAAACGCATATCTATGTTTGTATATAAAAGAGGATCGGCAGCCCCTAATCTTACTAACTTTAGTATAACATAAAAAATTAACAGCATATTATATTTAAATACGTATTGTCGAATACACGTCACAGTCACCTCCGACAGCAAACGGCACGCATAAATCTGTTATTTAACACCCCACACAATTATCCGTTTGATCTACTTACGTCTATCTCATAAAATGTTTTCATTTTCTAATTGTAGTTTCCGTATTTTAGTAATGTTTCTACTGCGTTCGTGAATAAATAAAATACATTTCCACCATAAATATTAGGCACGAAATTACCGACCATAAAGCTATGCATTATCTGCACTGATTTTATATTTTTACTAACAACGCCATAAAATTATATGGTCATACAGGCTAGCTGAAAACGTACTGGCATACGAAGGTTATGAGATGCAATTTAATATCCTACAATAACATTTAAGAGAAAATTATGTTTTCTAATATTATTGCGGTTGTAATTAATCACATGTAAGTTAGGACGAAAGGCATTTTGAAGTTATTTATATCCGAGTAAAAAAAATAAATATATGACATTCTGCAACAATGGTTTTAATTTCTAAGAATATAATTGTGCTATTTTAAATTGCATTATAGGATTTTGACTTTACATTTGGCAAGCGAGCAAAAATTTTCCATAACACAGACAATGCACTCGTATCGTACTACAGGTAATCTTTTGTCAAGCAATTTATTTTTCAAACTGAACTTTGTAAGTTTATCTCGCACTTGACTCGTTTCTACGTGGAAAGCAATTTTTTATTACGGTAAAAATGACATGTGTACGTAGTTAATTTTGAATAGAATGAGTACAACACTAAATAAAGAGTTTATCATATTGGCTGCTATCTTGAATATCTTCATAAATCACATGCCATTGTAGCAAAGCTGTCCAACCATAATGATAGTCTTCTGACGGCTAACAAGAAAGTTTCAAACAGGGCGTCATATATTACTTCCAGGCGATCAGAGCAGCCACTTAGAAATTCGCGCGTAGTTTTGCCCACCCCTAAAAGACCCCCCAGGTGTAGAGGCGTGTAAGGTGTTGTGGTGGGCTCGCACAATGGGGCAGTAACCCTAGAAGACATTCATACCCGCCAGCAGAGGTCCCCTTCATTGTGGGGTCGTACAAGGGGACTGGAAGGGAGGTGCGCTCACTCTTCCCTACGGGGAGGGGAAGGATGGGGAAGGTATCCAGACATGCCTTGCTCACAAAAGAGGCTTGTGTCACAATATACAGGCGGTGCCGTCAAACGGCTCTTATAAATGAGTGTGGCCGGCGGCTAGTATTCATGCGCGCGCCTTTACACCCTCGGCGCGCCCGGGTGGGGAACTTTTTCCCTTCATTCGTGTCTGCCGGCCGAACAAAAAGAGTTTCCTTCCTACCCCCTGGAAGGGACCGGCCCCATTCGATTGTACGTCCGGTCCGGGAGGGCAAGTGGTTTGCGGGTTCCACCCCTATCACTCCCCCGTGGTCTGACCGCGGACCCTCATGTGAATGCCGACAGATGGCTCGTACATTGGCCGCCGGATGGGGAGGGGGTGGGGTAGAGAGACAGTCACCATACCTTCTTCATAGGTCACCATTCCCACTCAACTTGCTCATCCCTGTAGGCGGGAAACTATTAAGGCCGAAATGTTACGACTAAATTGAGTTCTAGTTTCTCAAGGGGGAGTGCTAGAAAATTTTCTTGCATTGTCAGTTTTTGAGCCATTACATTTATTCGAATTTTTTATCAACATTTTCTCTTTGATAAAGAATTGGATATGTTCTAGGTAAACTACTTGACATAAATAACTATGTATTATTTCATTAATTTGCCATGCAGAATCATTGCAAGAGAATTCTTGAAAGTTAACCCTTAATTTTCTTGGATTGATTCTGTATGGCAAGTTACTGAAAGACTCATTATTATTTATGTCAAGCAGTTGACCAAGAATATATCTTATGTTCTGTCGAAGAGATAATTTTGATGATACAATATGAATAAATGTTATGACTCAAAAACTGACAATACAGTAAAATTGTCTAACACTCCTCCATAAGGCCTCGCTCATTAGTTTTGCAGTGGCTTCGAAAATATTTTTAGATGCAAATTAATACATATATAAAAATTCACTCTTTCAGTTATAACACTCATACATCATCGTTTGTATCTTAATTTTTTTGTAGCAATACACCAAACGAATTTTAAAATTTTTGCCCCCGAAGTGTCTCATACTTTGTAGTCAAAGTGAAGCAAAATATTTTTTGCTAGCAAATCATACATTATTTCAATAAAACGCTATGGAGAAATTGTGTATCGTATGACTGTACAGAGTTTCAAATTTTTTCAAAGCATTTGGTTAATAAATATTCGAGTAATTTGCAAATGTTTGAAATGAATGAAAGATCATGGCCTTAAAGGGCGGGGGTAAACTTACTAGGAAGTACGAATCGCTTAATATTTGGCTATGTTCAGACTGTTTCCTGACTGTCAGTATTCACAGCTCCGGTAGTTGACCAGCATTTGTAATTTATTTCTTATGTCATCAACAATTTTACTATTTATTGTTCGGAAAAAATACGCAGGAGACATAAATATTTTTTATTTATATCTGTTACCGGAACACGTATTGTTATGGAGATGTTATTTAAATGAATTACAACTGTGAGGTCATGTTAGCATCAAGTTACAATATGGTTTGCTGGTAAGTATTAGGGTTTTTTAAATGCTACGTTTCGTGGGCGCTGATTCCCTTGTAATGGTAGGTTACGAAGTTATCAATTTTGATTCTTAGCTGCAAATTTTATTTACACGGCAATCGTTACTGATCATAATTCGAGTTTGTAATATCATAATTTTACGTGTTTCTTGTGTTTTCTTACAATAAACGAATTATACAAGGGAAATAATTCTTTAAATGCCACGTTTTCGTCTAGTCATTGGAACTAGTATTTTTTTTTTTTTTTTGTTCTGTGCATGTGTTGACTTCAGACAAACTTTGCTTGTATTTCTTCATTATTTCAATGTCGCGCTCTAAGTTTTCTGGACAACGTACTACTACAGTGACGTTAGGTCATTATATTATGCTTAATTATTTCCTCAATTTCAAGAATGTTTCTAAGAACTTAATTTATTGGTGCTGCGAATTTCAGTACATGGTTATTCGTTCATTTTACTGTTGAGTTTTACCACCGAACTACTAATTCGTGAAGTTGACTTACTCTAGACTCATAAACGATCTAGTAAATATATTTTCCTTCTGAAACTTCTGCACTTTAACCAGGGTTTAATGTATTTTAAAGTGCTTTCTCGGTGACCCTAGTCGGAGGTTAAGATACAAAACAGGGTGTGTATTTTCTGAATTTTAAGGCGGTGTTCTAAAAAAAACGTTATCTGCCTACGAACAGTTAGGGGCAAGTTCTAAGAATAAACGTAAATTACGTTTACCGTTATAAAAAAAAAAATAACATAAAAATCCTATTACAAATTCATTTTAAATTAACGGTCTTCTAGTTCCCTTAAATTAAACTTTCTGTTTGTATTAAAGTAAAGTCATAAGTATATGAGGAATGCTGTTTAGATTAATGAATAAAATGCCAATAAAGGTGTTGTTTTTTTAAGTTTAAAATTATCAATTAGAGAATATTGTATTGTACATAATAATGAATTTCCATAAATTTTAAATGCAGTATTTTACTAAGGTATTGTCAATAAGTCATGTTTATTGTAGAGTTGTGCATTGCGTCGTATTTAAATGAAATAAATTAATACTAGAGTATTTAAACATAAAACAGTGGGTAATTAGACCTATATGGAAAATGAATTATTTGATACTGACCAATGAATAATTTTAAATGACCGTAAAATATTATGTTTAAATTACCGTCACTACAGTCGTTGAATAACAGGTTCCTCCTGAGTACGAAGCGTCTATGTTTGATAAATAACTTCTCAAAATAACTTATAAAATTCAGCAAGCTTTTTTCTGAGGAACATGCTCAGGGGCCGAAGTTAGTGATAATTGACTGTGTACAAGAAATTACGTTAACAGAATGCGTCATTCAGGAAAATACACGTACGAAAGATTTGAAAAATTTGTGAACTTTGCTTTCTTTTAGTAAATGTTTCTACATTCACTTCCAAGAGCCTGGAGATTTTAACTGAAGTTTCTAGAGTCACTTTACGTCACTCACTGAGTAGTACTCGTGGAGAAAACATACGCCAGTTGAGCACACCGCGTTTAAAGGCGATGAGTAGAGATGATGGTTAGAGACAATGGAAAATCGCAAAAATGTTTAAAATAGTCTCCAATAAACTGTATTATATTAACCGTGACATGTATGAACAGTTTTGGGACAAATCACACACGCTGTGTTCAAGCTGCACATTTCTGACTGGGCATGTTGTAGAGAGAAAAAATGCTACACATAAACGATACCCAATGTTGATACAAAACATTCAGTGTTATAAACATCACGTTGGAGCCTAGCAAACAGTCAACTATTCCCGCGATTTTCCAGTGTTTCTAATGTTGGTATATCACGAAAATTGTTTGCGCAACATACCCTTGAAAATAATGTAGTTTCTTGTGACATATGCGATTGAGGGATATACGCCTGACATAACGTAGCTGTCTGCACACCAGTAATAAGCATCATGTATTACAATAGCGGGATTCTTACAGGCTTAGTCAAATACGGCAACAACTCTACGCACAAGTGAAATTAAGTAAAATTTTAATAAGCTGAATGTGCATTCAAACCCAATAAACAGTAATGGCATTTCAGAGTTAAAATTTGCATATTTTTACTTTATACAAAACTTGAAAACCAGTAAACGTAATGAAATGGGGAAAAAATCACATCAAAATCAAACCTACATGTCACGGTCTACGGTTTGAAGCATTTAAAAACCGTTATAAAATATTTTTGTATTAAAAAATTGCTAAAAAAATAAAAATTAGCAAATATTTGAGTTTTTAAAACACTAATATTTTATTTGAAATTGGTTTTTACATTCTTCAGGCCGTATACCGAGACATGTAAATTGATGTGACTTTTTTTTTATTTCATTATGTTTACTGGTTTTTAAGTTTTGTACGTATGAAGTAAAAATATGCAAATTTTGAATTTGAAATGCCACTATGGAAAAATTGGCTTAGAATTTTTTTTATAAGAGGAAAATGTACTCCCAAGTTATTTCTATTAAACAAACGCTATTTCATACAATTAAAAAACTGTATTTTTTCTCTACTTGAGCACCCTTAAGACGAGGGAGGAGTGCAAGACACGTGGCCAAAATCATCAAATCAATTAAAAATATTTTTATCTTTAAAATGGAGTACTTACGCCCTGCAACTTATCAATGTAGTTGCAGACACACTTATTGATAATTGTGGTTAATACAGAATCCCAGAAGGTTTTTTTTTTTTTTTATAAAATGGCGCATCTTCCTCTCACTCAAAAATTTTCAGTCACTCTACGCTTATATATAACATTATACCAAAACAGCAAATTATACTCAACATACTGTAACAGAAACTGTACAACATTGCATAAATAAAATTGTAATGTATTGAAATGACACGGAAGTATACAATGTTATGACTTAGTAATAATTAAATATTTTATTGTTTTGTTATACTAATTCTCATGTTCAATATCCTTGAGCTCTGTTTATCGGTATGTAATCACGTTATCACTATTATAAAATAAATGAAAAAATTAAATCTTTGGATGTTGGTAATTCTTGGTCAGATAATAAACGTCAAATTTATATGACATCGTTTATAGTATAAGTTTGACACGTAAATATTTCAGGACCTAAAAAATAAAAATCAAATACAGAGTGTCCAGAAACAAACGCGTAATGAGCACACCACGTGAATCCTGGGCTAAACTAGACGCGTTGAACGATGACATTTCTACCGCACTACAGTACGTGGCATAGTACCTTCACATGCACCGC